>JBCJKH010019967.1:0-18400 GCA_039877255.1 Loriculus beryllinus
TGAGGGGCTGTGGTGAGATGTGCAGCCTGGCCATGGTGTGTGAGGGGCTGTGGCGAGCCCTGCCATGGTGTGTGAGGGGCTGTGGTGAGCCCAGTAATGGTGTGTGAGGGGCTGCGGTGAGATGTGCAGCCTGGCCATGGTGTGTGAGGGGCTGTGGTGGGCCCTGCAGCCCGGCCATGGCGGTGCTGGTGTATTGCCCTCCTGCTCTCTTTGGACAAGCTCAGGAGCATAATTAGTAACACATATCAGTAACAGCAGCTCCAGCGGTGTCGCTGAGGCATGGCAGAACTTGTTAAAAATTACCTAAGCAGAGTAAAATCTATATGCTCAGGTTGCTTAAAGTGATGACTATCAGCACTGGCTGTAAGGAATCTCCTTGCTTTACGTCATAGGAAGCTTGTAGCACAAGAAAATGCGCTTCCACTGACTCGGATGGACTAAAGAGCAAAATAAGCCCAAATAACACAGAGCCGGCTGCCGCTCCCCGTCCGGAGCAGGCGGGTCCTTGTGGCTGCCGAGCGGCTGCCAGCGCGGGGAGCCCAGTCTCACGGCTGGGCATAGAGCCGGAGCCCACTGCTCCCCGACCTTGCCCGCTTCTACCAGAAATGTCTTTTTAACAGTGAAATAAAAGGAAAACTAAAAACTAAAGAAAAGCGGAGCAGCAGCGCCAGGCGCCCCCCTCCACGCTGAGGGAGGTGGGGGGGGGTGAGGTGGGCGGGGGGGGGCCTGACGGGGGCGTGCGCGAGGCCGAGGGAGGGAGGCGGCTGGCGCATGCGCAGAGCACTTCCTCGTTATCCTCACGTAACGGCTGCGGGCGGGCGTTGGGTAACGTGTGTCAGTCACCGGGTGACTGTCAGCGGCGGCGGGAGCTCCGCCAGCCCCGGCCCAGCCCCCGTCCAGCCCCCGCCAGCCCCGGCCCTTCCCCTCTTTCCCTCCGGCCGGGGGGTTCAGCCGGAGCCCGCACAAGTTAGTGCTCAAGTTGGCGGCGGGAGGGAGCGGAGGTTAAGGCGAGAGGCGTGAGGGGGGGTCGGCGGCGGGTAGGGAAAGGGGCTGAGCTCGGTGGGGTGGGGGCTGGCGGGCGCCGCTCCCTCCTTCTCTCCCTCCTTCTCTCCCTCCTTCTCTCCCTCCTTCTCTCCCTCCTTCTCTCCCGCCCTCTCTCCCGCCCTCTCTCCCGCCCTCTCTCCCGCCCTCCCCTCAGTGCCGGCGGTGGGGCCGGGCTTCTCAGAGGCGGCCCCGTCTCCGCAGCCGTCGGGGGGCCGCAGGCAGCCGAGGGAGCTCTCCCCGCCGGCGGGGCCGGGCGGCGCGGACAGCGGTGCCGTGTAGGGGCCTTTTCCCCTTCACCTCCTGTCCGGGAGGAGGAGGAGGAGGAGGAGGAGGGGGCGGCCGGGTGAGAGGCTGGATGTGGAGGCTGAAGCCTCAGCCTCTTTGCGGCTCCGCGGCTTTGATGCTGCGGGTCTCTGTTGACTGCTAACAGCTTCCTTCTGTTTTTTTGTCTTTTTTTTTTTTTCTTCTTCCTTATTTTTTTTCCCTCCACCTACCCCCCAAAACTTGACTTCGCCTACTCCGGATCTGTGTCTTCGGCTCCTTTTGGGCTTTACCGGTGGGGTAGGATCATGCCGGACCAGATCACCGTGTCGGAGTTCATCGCCGAGACTACAGAGGATTACAACTCCCCGACCACCTCCAGCTTCACCACCCGGTTGCAGAACTGCAGAAATACGGTCACGCTGCTGGAAGAGGTAAATCACCCACATACACCTCCCTCTATTTTCTTTTCCTTTTTCTTTTCTTTTTTTGTCTTTGAGAAAGAGCATCAGAGACAGGGCAGTACCGCCCGCCCAAATCTAAGAGAGCTAGAGGCGTTGGTATGCATGTAATCTGGTCTTTTAATTGTGGGACTTTGCTCTTGTGTTGAGCTAGTTACGGGAAGCTTTCCTGCCCTGGCGTCTTAAAGATTAGTGCGTAAAGCAGTTGTCTGAACTTAAATATTGTTGTTGTACATCTTTGTTTTTTTGGTATTGGTGGTTGTTGCAGTAGGAAAGAAAAGTGAATGTTGGGATTTTTAGAGGGAAGCGTTTGGGAGCGTTAACAGAGGTTTTCCCCAGCTACTCATTAGATCAAGTCAGCGCAGAACTCTTGACTGCAGAAACCTGCCAAAGGAGACCTCCTTTAAAAAATGAGGTAAAGATGAAGGGATAAATGTGGGGTGAGGAAAATAATATGAAAGCAAAATAGGTGGTGGAAGGAGAGGAGCAAAGTAATGCAGCAGAGTGATTATAGTCACAGCATCTCAACCTTGAAGCCTCACTGCTGGTTTGGTTATCTTATTGCATATTCTGAAAGTCATTTAGATGTTCATCCTGCTTCACTGTCAAGAAATAAGAGTGTGAAAATGGGTAAACTTCCAGAGCTGGTTTCTATGGGATATCAGTCCACTGCTTCCTATTTGAGGTTTCAGTGTGATTTCCTATGGACTAGGTCAGCAGTTAGGAGGAAATGTCTTCCAAATGACTTGAAAACAAGGCAGAGTGTAGCTCTTCTCTTGCCCCACATTTGATTGAAGGTACAAGCATAATGACTCTGAAAGAAGACAGCTTTTTGCTGTTGTTTCATGGATTGCAGTGAGTTGGTTTGGATTATATACTCAGTTCATGAAGTATTTGTCAATTATTCAGGAGCCAGTGTTTATCTAGGAGATGGATTTAATAGATTCTTTTTAGTTTTGTTGACTGTGTTGGTGTGAGCAAAGCATTTGGTATGCAAGAGAAGAGTACCAATCATGATGTTCTCCAGATAGTCTGGGTATGGAAAATACAATTAAAACTAGTTAATGCTGGCTTAGTAGGAAACTTCCTATGTTCAACATCTTAATAGTGCTTTTGTTTATAGTATTTCACCAGATAATAGAGTGACTGTATGACTGCATTTAAAATTATGTGGTTTATTTTTATTATGTAACCTAGATTAATTTATGTAATTTTCTCATAACTGTAACTGCTATTTTCTCACCTAGCTGAGCTGTGGTTGCTTACAGGTTTGTCAGACATAAGCCTGTTTTGGTTTGTGTTTGACAGTATTGCTGCCCCCTGGTCTTAGCTGTGTGGAATAGGTTCAGCCATTAGTATATACTTACTAGTGCAGTCGACAGCAGAGTTAAGCAAACATATATATTCTACCATCTCTGATGACTTCTAGGGTAAGAACACAGTATAATGCTTTCATGATTTGGGAAGTACATCAGTACAGTCTGAGTGGCGTAATGCCTGTCCAAAGAAAACCAAAATGTAGAGAATAAATACATAGTGTTATGCACTATTTGTGTGGATTGAGCATATTTTCAAAGTTTTTATGTCTGATTTGACAGCGATAAATCACAAGAATAAAGAACAGTGGGTGCTTCTAGTACTTGTGTTGGTATTTCTTGAATTTATTTTGTTTGTATAACTATTTTATGTATCCTATGTAAGCCCTTTGCAGTTCAAATTGATGCCGACTTATATTATTAACTGTAAATATAAAACCCCCTTTATGTGGTGGCAGACGACATAGAAATATGCTCTGTTGTTACGTACTGCAAAAAATCTGCAGCTCTCCCCAAATTTGCTAATATTAAATTGCAGGAAGAGATGCAGATAGCCAGAATGAGGCAGGCAAAGTGCTCCATTAGAGTCCTTGTGTCTTTATTGTAGCTGTAGCTTGCATGCTCAGTTCTGCTGCCGTTGCTCTAAAGCTGGGGCTGTTTTCTGTCCATCTGCTTACCTACGGCTGTGATTCATGTGAAGCAGGGGACTGAAATGGAGCAGTTGAAGTGGCTGTTATGTGGCTCCTATTACTGCTGCCATTGTCCACACATTGTGGACGAAAAAAAAGCTCTTCAAGGAGCTCCTGAACTTCAATTTTGAGCCCACTCTATTGAGGCAAAGGGGATGATCCCATCCTTGGAGCTGTTTGATTTTTACCTTAATGTTGTGTGTGGTTGGAGCCCTCACTGGCCTCTTGCAGGCAGTGTCCAGCTCTGTGCTGTTAGGGCACTGCAGCCTGAAGTATCTTAGGTCATTATTTGAGAGTAATGTAATTCAACATGACCTGTACCTACCTCAGTGATTATAGGATGGTTTGTGGATAAACTAATCATTTTCTTTATTCTGAACAAGACTATGAACTAGAGCTATTTTTTCAAATAGAACTGGTAGGGAAATTAAACAGATTTAACAAGAGTTACATCTGTTTTGTAGCCTCTGGTGTAACTCCTACCAGAGCTCAGAGCAGTGGTAAGATCGGAGCTACTGTTTCATAAAGAATGTGATGAAAAAGAAGCAGAATGTTTTGTGTGCCTCTATGTCTCTGTCTAGTTCGTTGAAGGTATCCCAGAGTTGTGAATTTACTGTTTCTTAATCACAATTAACAAGTTTTCTTAAGTAATAAAATAGATGATGGACTCTGTTGCTGGGGTTTTTTCACTTGATTGAACTCCAGTGGAAGGGCAGTTAGTTCAGCTGAGCAGATTGATATGTATGCTCTCCTAGTTGTGACTCTTCTATTATAACTGTAACTCTTAGATCCTCTTAAATGCAATTTTAGGACAAGTTTCAGGTGAAAAAATCAGAGCAGGCGTTTTTGCTGATTTTGATGACATGGTAAGGTTTTAGTGGAAAACCCAACAAAATGTGAAGGCATACCTGAAAAAATCAGAAGCGCAGGAAAGATTATCCAAAGGACTTCTATGTGTTTAGACTGTATGTTAGGAAAAATTTTTTCATTGAAATGGTAGTCAGGCATTGGAACAGGCTTCCCAGGGAAGTGGTGGAATCACCATCCTTGGAATTGTCCAAACCTCATGTAGATGAGCCCCTTAGTGACATGGTTTAATGATGGACTTGGCAGTCCTGGGGTAACAGTTGGACTGGATAATCTTAAAGGTCTTTTCCAACCTAGTTGATTCTGTGACTTACTAAAAAAGCCCCCAAACCATCAAAAGCACACACACCTCCCTTGCCCCACATAAAACACCACCCAGAGTTTATTTAAATCTGTTGTACTATTGTTAAAGGAGAAAATAGTAGGTTGATGCTGCTGTATGGTAGTTTATTGATTAGAAGGGTTTCAGGCTACATTGTGTAAACTACTGAAACTTTGGGAAATTGTCAAGGTGTTTTGACTCCTAAGAGAGAAATCTGGGGGGGTTTATCATCCCGCACACCAGATGAAGAAAAACAGACCCTGTCGTCTTCATAGCCAGGCATAGGTATCTTACACATTTGTTACCAAAGACCAGCAAGATCATTTTTTTGGTAATATTTGTTTTTAAAGCGCAAGTGTTATCCTAGTGGCCATCAGAAAACACAATTTTTTATGTTTATTCTTGCTAAAGTAAGGCTATTTTTTCTGTTCAAACTCTGAATAGAAAGATCAAACCTATTATGTTGTAGTCTGGGTCTAGTTTAAGAGAATCTGCAGTCTGTACTCCTTTCCATGTTGGTTTCTTCAGCCTAATGTTACGTTCATGCAAAGAAGACATTTTTAACTTCACATTTCTGCATGAACTGGGAGAAGTTTCTTATAATATTCATACGAAGAGGTGGATTATTGCGTATGTAGGTGGGTGGTTAATTACTTTTTAAGGAAAAGTTGGAGTCCTAAGATAGTATAGACAGATTGCTGCTACAATGTCTTAAAGTACACCCTCTGCATTTTACTGTAAAATACAGTAGCTCCATAATTTGTGTTACTCAAGATTTTGAAGAGTTCATTTTGATCTTTGAGTTGATATTACTGTGTGAGCTAGTTGGAATTTTTAGGGGATGATGACATCTGTTCTGAGAATAAGTAGTGCACATGTGGGATCACCACAGGACTGTCTTGATTACCATTCTGCTGCGTTCCAGCTCCAGCTGAAAGGACATCTTTGCACTCAAGGGATAACTCAGTTACCGTGACCAGGCAGTTCAGAGTCTTTGTCTTAAAGCAGCAGATGTCTTGAAGGGCTGCCTTGAGATACAGAGGTTAAGCTTAAATAGTTAAATTCTCTTTAGGCAGGCTGGTAAATAAGAAAGAACAATTAGAAGCTGATAATACAGTAAAGAGTAGATGTAGTTGGATGATGCCTGTTTTACCGTTATACTTTCGTAATGCTTGAGCATTGTTATTTATATCTTTGCTCTTCAGTGAGAAGTCAAAAACTTAAAATGTGCTTTCTGCCAATTAGATCTTGATATAGTCATCCTTTTTTAATAAATGTTTAACTGATGAGTGTAATTAAATATGTCTGCAGAAATGTTTGGGTTGGTTTTTGTTTGGTTTTGTTTTTTCAAGTAATACCCTCCAACCACCATTCCTGTAATAGTTGCTCATTTTGCTTCTCACTATGCTGGTCTGCTTGAGCTTAGAGGTCTGTTGGTCTAGACTGATGCTGTAACAGATGTGTTCATGCTACATCAGTGAAAGAATGACTGTTTGGCTCCTGCTCAGCCTAACATAAATTTTGTTATTCTCACTGCAAATCTGGTATAATCTAACAGAACTTGAAAGAAGAAGATTTCTCAATGTTCTCCATCATGTCATGGGCACTTACCTAAGGTTAGAGATGGGAAAGGGGAAAGTATGGGGGAAATTTTTGGTTTGCCTTTTAAAAATTTTCTCTGAAAGTTCTGTTGTGGATGAATCATTTTCACAGTTTCCTGTATGTAACTTTCCCTTCGTGCTTCAGTTTGTGATTTTTTTATGTATTTTTTTCTTATCCTACTGAGAGAAGGTTTTGGGGCCAGTGGTAAGGGAACAGGGTTTTTCCTTCATACGATTTTGTAGAAACTTGTGTGGCCCTAAAACAGCTATGCAGTCAGTTCATCTACATTGACTTCATACACTTCTCTCTCACAAGATCTTTTCCAGTGACAAAGGATTCAGTGAAGCGAGGCAGGTGAAACCATGTAAACGAACAGGAGCATTTCCATTCTAAATCAGGTTTTTGTTTTAGTTGGCAGTGCATTCAGACTTTGTTCATTAGCCTGAACTCTAAAAACTGGTAAATCTATTCTGTGTGTCTGAAGAGAAAAATTTCTATCATTTCTATCACTTCATTTCTCTTCAAGCATCACCTCTGTGTAATTACAACAGGTCAATTGTAACATCCTATTCTTTATCCTTTAATTTTTCTTTTTTATTAAAATGGGGTTTTATTTTTTTGGGGAGGGAAACCACGAGGCTCTAGCAGCTCCAGACTTAAATCCAGCTTTCCCTAACCTTGTAATATCTTACTTATGGCAGCCAGAAGAAGTCTTTCATCGTAGAGAGCTTTGTACTTAAGATTTGTTTCCTACATAACAGACCACAAGCAATCTTCATGTATCAAAGAAATATGCTGTTGGTAACAGCTCATCCTGAAAAACAGCTAAGAAAAGTTTCTTTGTCTACTAAATAAGACTCAGGATATTTATTAGTACTTTTTATACTGAATGGCAAATTGCACCAAAGATGAAAAAATGGGTTCATGTGCACTTTAAAATACAGAGGCCTTAGCGACAGCTCATGGGTAACTCTTGGTCATGATATTGAAAATGTGATGAAGAAGGAGACTTGACAGCAAAGTCCTGTATTTGCAACTGCAGGTCTCACAAAAATGCAGTTGAGGCTGTTTTACGTTTACATGCTACAGTAATGGCACTTTATACGACATTTAGTATGTAACTGGTTCTAACCTTGATTTGATGCTAGTTGAAACGTGGTTGCAACAAGCAGGCAATCTCTTTTTTTCCTTAGTGTGACTGATGTGAGAGGCAAAATAATATTCACTGCTAGTTCAAAGTTTCGGTCATGGCAGACAAATTAGCTTTGCCTCTTGAGAATTTGTATTTATTTCAGGCACATTTTTGAAAATACTTATGCTTTTTGGTATCTCATTTGTTTTTTAGAGAAGTACTGCTTCTTGTTTTGAACTCCCAACGGGCTTCTTCATGTTTGTTCATCAGTTAGGGAACTGTGAAAGTGCTCTTTGGTGCACTCTGATCAGTATACTCCTGACAGAGCGTGTTCCATGCAGCCATGGAACTTGGGCTCTGATAGAGAAGAGATTGGTGCTTAAAGTGGCATGACTTAAAGTTGGATTTGGTGTTTAGGTCGGAGACCTGGGGAGAATCTTCTGTAGTTAAAAAGCAATAAAAAGGGGGAAAAAAAGTTCTTTGAAGGAAAAAAAAAGTGGTGATAGGGAAACAGTCCACAAACACATGTTTGTAATCCAGTGTGGTGTCACTGAAAGACTGCAGGAGAGTGATTCGGAGCAGAATTAGGTTGACTGATGTAATTTCCAGTAGTTTTCTCTCTCCAGTGAGTAAAACTCATTTTCATAGCTGTTCTTGTGATTTGCAATGATGTAAATGAAGGTGTTTTAAAAAAATTAATAACAAACAGATGTGAAACAAATTCGTAGAGGGGGAACTGAAAGGATGATCGTAACATCTTACTTTCAATGCAGTAGTACCTTGCAGGAAAGTCATGAGGCAGCATCAAGCCAAGAATGCTAAGTAATTGCTAGCTTTGTTTCAGGGGCAGAGGAAGGCAATATAAGCGTGTTCTAAAAGCTATGCCCCAAATGAATGTTACATTTGTGTATTTCATGGGAAACTTTTCAGGATGCAGTTAATAGTGTGGGCCCTGGTACTTCTCTTTAGAGACTGTTGTGTCAGGTTTGATTGATACTGGCCAAGAGGCCTAAAGTTTACTGATGAGTGTGAAGGAAAACTCCTGAGATAATAGCATGAGTTTCCTTTCCTGAAGGAGTACAGCTGGAAGTATGAGCCCAGCTGAAAAGTGAAGCGAACACTTATTTTATAGTTCTGAAGAGACAGTGTTGAACTGCATTATATATATTGTCTTTTAAATACCAGTGGGCTAATGCTGAGGTTTTGTGTAAGCATTGTGACAAGTAAGATTTCTGTGGGTAGTGGGTTTGAATGTGGTGATTTAGAGAAACTTTTCCTTTAATGATACTGTGAAAAAGCAAACAAAGGCTGTTGGGATCCCATTTCACCCTTTATACACATAGATGTGCACACAGGGCCTCCTTGTCTCTTTCACTCACTGGTGACAGGCCAGGCCTGAAGTTGTGTTGTTGCTGTGGTTAGACCAAAGGGTGTATGCTTTTTCTTTCTTTTTAGTAGCCACGTCTGTCTTGACCTTACTTGTTTTATCCTTCTTTTGACATTATCAGGAAATACACAGAAGTCTTTCTCATGCAGAAATACTTACAATACAAATAGAGTCTGTTTTTTAAACCTGCTTGAGAACTAAAAGCCTAGTATGATGCTGGAAATAATTTTCTGTAGAAGAGAGATCTGTAGGAATGCAAGGCCCTTAATATGGTTTGCTCTGGTAGCCTTCTGTCTGGGTTGGTGAGAGATGGACCAGATGAATAACCTGCAGGGTGGGTGGGTTGCCAAGCCCAGAGGGTGATGATCAGTGAAGTCCAGCCAGTAACAGATCACAAGTGGCATCCTTCCAGGATCAGTTCTGGGGCCAGTACTGTTTGGTGTCTTTTAATTGTCTAGATGATGGGCTGGAGTGTGATCTCAACAAGTATGTTTGGATGATATGAGATTACTTGATATGCTGGTGGGCAGAATCACCATTCAGTGAGACCTGGAGAAATGGCCTGATAGGAGGAGTCTTGTGGCACTTTATGAAGAGAAATCTGAAACCATAGAATGGTTTGAGATAGAAAGGACCTTAAGATCATCTAGTTCCAAACCCCTCCCATGGGCAGGGACATCTCATGCGAGACCATGTCACCCAGCCAGCGATGAAGTAGCCCCATACAGCAGTACAGGCTGGCTAGAAGACAGGTTTCCTAGAGAGGACCTTGGACTCAGGTAGATGGTAAGTTCAGTGAGGTTTAGCAGTGACAAAGGCCAGCCACGTCCTGGGCTGCATTAGTAAGAGTACAGCCAGAAAGTAGTGGTTCTTCCCCTGTATTTAGCAACTGTGAGGCCACATCTGAAGTACTATCTTTAGGGTTCACCAGTACATGAAAGAAGTGACATACTGCCACAAGTATGGAGATCACCAGGGTGATTAGGGGCCTAACACACATCACTTCAGGAGGGAAAACTAGATTTCTTCAACCTTAGAAGGGAGGTTAAGGCTAAAAAAGCCACTGGTTTTTTTCAAGTACATAATTGGAGTAAACCAAAGGGGCAGAAATTCTGATTAGATTTGAGGGGGTTTGTGTATGTTTGTTGTTCTGGGGGTTCATTAGTTTGTTTTTTACTATGAATCTGATGCATAGGTGCCCAGAGAGACTACGGACCCTCTATCCAGAGATAATCAAAATGCCACCTGTTAAGTAGTCCTTTAAATTGTTTAGACTGCATAATTTAATGTTTAAGAAGATATGTAGGCAGAGTAAAGTGCTTATTCAGTTTCATGAATTATTTTCAGGTCAAAGTTTACACCGAGTTTATTCTTGGGGAAACAGCATGTTTAAACCTGATAGAATGGATGTAAGCAAAGTTGATATTTTTTTTTTCCTTCAATGAAAGACTTCTTTAATGAAGAAAATGGGATACTACTCACATTTTTACAAGTCTGTATTTCAGAAAGTTTATCAAACTTGAGGGTTTGGATGACCTTTAAGAATAGTTCGAATAGTTACGGAGTGTTTGGTAAGGATAGAATTCTTTTTAAAGGATCAACTTGCATCTCTAGAGAGTCACCTGATTTAGCCTGCAAAGTGATGAGTGTTACAGCTTAAATATGTCTCTGCTGAATTAAGTTCTATGAGGAAGATCTGAATTTTGAATTTAGTCACTGGAACAACATTTGCCAGCTTTCAATTGACTAAGACCTCTCCAGATTCCCACAACTGCTGCAAAATAATGGGTAGGTGTCCTGCAATGACATCCCAGCTCTTTCAGTACTCAGGGATGAATCCCATTGGGCCCTAGAGACTTATGTGCATCCAGCTGGAGCAGCAAGTCTTAAGTAAGTTCAGGGCCAGCTTGTCTCTTTAAAACAAAACAGAAATCCCCTAATGGTTACATGAAGCTAACTTAACATTTTTGTTATGCTCAGTTTCTGATAGATTTACGTCAAAATTCCACATTTTATTTTAATCATTTACATCTATTTTAGAATTTAAAAAAAAAAAAATGTTAAGCGTATCACTGAGAGAGTCTTTCAATATTTAAATATGTGCATTCTTTTGATGCTATCAGCAGAACTTGGTTTTGTTGTATTCAGGTCATTTCAGAATGAGACTGACATGTTAATGCTGAGTGTAGAAAGTTAGATTTCCCAGATGCTTTACATTTTAGTTAATGAAAACTATTTTTGCCCAAGCAATATTTAGGTTATGACACATCTTCTGGAAAAATGATACTTCTTCTGTACTCAAATTGTATGGCATTTTTGATAGAGCTGTTTTTGGTAGTTCATAGTCATGATGTAGCACTATGTAGCATTTAGTAACACTGCTTGCTAGTAATTATAGAAGGGTTTGGGTTGGGACCTTAAGGATTGTCCAGTTCCAGCCCTCTGCCACGGGCAGGGACACCTTTGACTAGAGAAGGTTGCTTCAAGCCCTGTCCCACCTGGCCTTGAACGCTGCCAGGGATAGGCAGCAGCAGCTTCTCTGGGCAACCTGTGCCAGGGCCTCACCACACTCATTGTAAAAACGATTTCTTCCTCATCTCCGATATAGATCTACACTTTTTCAGTTTAAAAGTGCTGTACTTTATCCTGTCACTATGGGCCCTGGTAAGAAGTATCTCTCTGTCTTACTTATAAGCCCAATTAAATTGTTGAAAGGCTACTCTAAGGTCTTCCCTGAGCTTTCTCTTCTCTATGCTGAACAATCCCACCTCTGTTGTCCTGTCTTCATAGGAGAGGTGCTTCAGTCCTTTCGCCACTTTCATGCCCTCTAACACTCTGAACTCACTTTTACAGGTGCTGGACCCCCCAGAGTCCATTCAGTAGTCCAAGTGGGATCCCACAAGACCACAGTACAGGGGGAAAATCACCTCCCTCAACCTGCTGGTTACACTTCTTTTGATGCAGCTTAGGATACAGTTGACTTTTGGGGCTGCAGGTGAACAGTGCTGGCTCATGACCAGCTTTTTTCCTTTTTTTAATTTTGGTTTTTATTCGCCAGTATCCTTTGCCTCTGTTGGCACCTTTCCGCTGCACTGAATCCCACTGTCTATGTCATTAACAAAGATATTAAACAGTACTGGTCCCAGTATGGGCCCCTGAGGGACACCACTCATTCCTGATCTCCATTTGTTCATTGAGCTATTGATTCAGACTCTTTGGATGTGATCATCCAGCCTGTTCCTTATCCACTGAATAGTCCATCCATCAAACCCATACCTCTCCAATGTAATGACAAGGATGTCATGAGGGACTGTGTTGAAAGCCTTGTAGAAGGCAAGGTAGATGAGATGGAAGTACATGAATGTGATGCTCATTGCAAACCAAACAAAACCATTTTATTAAATACTTCTCCATGTCAATGTCAGTGTCTTGAAAGTACAACACAGTGAAAGTAGTTGAGCTGTTTTGTCCAGTGTGTATCAAGGAATGAAGACAACTGTTAGAAAAATGTAAGTGTTGTTAAAGCAAACTATAGACACTTCTGTTCAGTGATGACAGAGACCTGTTTGTAGCCTTCAAAAACTATTTGTTAATTGTCAGTTTATGAAACTGATGAATTTTATTAAAGCTGAGTGATGCTGGGATGAGTCTGGGAAAAGTATAGTACATGTTGGGCAATCCCTTCAGTGTTGAGAATGTTGTCTGTAGCTCAAGAAAAGTGGTCTGTAGAGTATAACAGTGTGCAAACTGTGGTGGCCTATGCCATGTTGTAAGGGTGGAGGATCACGATGGTCTGTTCCTTTGCTCTTGATAGTATCATGGACAATGGTGATGGTAAGTGGTTTATGAAAACAGCAGGAATTGGGTGACTTTTAACTCAGAATTTCTAGGGAGGTAGCTTAGATGTAAGATGTACTGACATTCTTGTTGATTGTGTCTTGGGTTTGTATTTCTTTTCCCTCATTAAGAGTTGGAATTTTGGGGAGCTATAAAACTAAGAGTGATGATGCCATGACAGTCCAAATGGGATATCCTGACTGTACCTCTTGTCTAAACCAACTTCTTATCCTAGAATAGTGTTTATACTGTCTGCATTAGTCATTAAAATGGGTCTCATTATAACAGACGAGTGTAACTAAAGAGAAAGTTGAATGAAGTTGCCTTGAATGTTCTGACAAAGTTTGTTTTCGCTGTAAAACTGGTCTTGCACACTACATTTTCCTATCCTTGCAAACAATACTTTGATTTCTTTTGCAAATTGTTCTTCATATGAGGCCTTGCCAAAATTAAACTCGTATGATTTAATTTGGGAAAAATTACTTAGGCTAAATAATGTTGCTTTTTGCAAGGCAGAAGGATATATATTACAATTTCTAGTATATTGTCATGTCTGCAGCACCTACACAGGTGTCATTTTTTTCAGGGGGGTGCTTTGTGTCATTTGTGTGTCCCCCCTCACATACGCACACCTGTAGTGTCTGCTGGGAGGGATGAAAGAACCCTGCGGAGGCTTTTTGGTGTGAAGACTCACTTAGATTGGTTTTCAGTGTTATGATACCAGGGCTGTTTGTATGCAGGTTTGGAAACAATTCTAGTGATATATAACAGACATGAGTCAAATGTACAAGAGGAGTAACATCTTCTGGAGTGGGGTGACCTGCAGAAGCTTGAGTGCCCAAAGCATTGTAAGCTCACTAGTACAGTTAGAGTACTAACACAGTAACTATTATGATTATAGGGAAAGAGGTAAGAGTTCTAAAACCTCTGTTAAAAAGCGTTTGTAGTCCTGTGGTGACAGATTGTTGTCGATCTGGTGTTGCTTTCACAGGAAGTGCTTGGATGGAGACCTTGTTTAGACTGGCAGAGAAGGCCTGGGAAGAAATGCAGTTTCTTTCTTTGTTGACACTTTGCAGGTTACTGAAGTTCTTGGTCATAGATGCTACTAACTTAAACTCTTCACTTCTTTGCCTGCCCTTCCTTGTCTCCCTGTTTCATTTGAAGTGCTTTGAATGCTTCCTTGTGTTCCACAATGTCTAGGGTGGGTTCTTCAAAAACATTTTTGTCCATAGCTATGGTACTGTCTGGTTAAAATCTCTGGAACTGTGTCACTTTACTTCAGGAAAGCCTGGTCTTTTTGCTGAACTCATTTGTAGTTTAGTATAGCTTCCTGTTTTTCTCATTTAATTGGGCGAGTTGCAGCAAAGCAGCTTCCTTTAAGTTGAATCACGAATGTTGTACATATTCTAAATATGGATGCAACCTATGTCTCTTTGAATCTTCCAAAACTCTTAGACTCCTTCCTGTAGCTTTAATGTTTGTGTGGAAGGCAAAACCTGGTTTCAAATAAAGCAATTACTTGCCTTTTTGTTTCTTTTCAATTTTGTTGGATTTATTTTTTGCTCTCTATTTCTGTTTTTTGATAGTAGCAATAAAGAACTGTCTTACCTTGTTCCTTTCTTTTTCCTATTATCTCTATTGCTTTGTGTCATATAACTTGTTTCTACAAGTAATAGTGCCACTTTCTTGGGTCAAGCTGTGTGTAGTGCTGTCCTAAGATAATGATACAATCAAATTGACATACAAAAGTATTTATTAAAACTTGTTTTTGTAGAGAGCATTGCATAGTGTGATTATTGCAATATAACTGTTTCTTTGAAACGCTTTGTCTCCATGTGTGTGTGTTTGCACACACAAGGAAATGGGATTAAATACGGGCAATATAGGTGGGTGCAGAGCTGAGTTCATGCTATAAACCTGGAAAACAGTGGCTGAAAGAGATTTGTATGAAATCACTGATTCATGAGTCAAACTATAAGAGTGAACTATGGGACAGAAGGATGATGTTCTGCTGGTGGTTATAGTACTGAGTGCAGTTCTGGTGTCCTCAACATAAGAAGGACATGGAGCTGTTGGAGTGAGTCCAGAGGAGGGCCATGCAGATGATCAGAGGGCTGGAGCACCTCCCGTATGAAGACAGGCTGAGAAAGTTCAGCCTGGAGAAGAGAAGGCTCCATGGAGACCTCATAGCAGCTTTCCAGTATCTGAAGGGGCCCTACAGGGATGCTGAGGAGAGACTCTTTATATGAGATGGGCGATAAGTGGAAATAAAAGGCTATAGAGACATGTGGTTGTTTAGTGACACAAGACGGGGTTTATGTCTTATTATAACAATTAAGATTTGAATGGAGCCTGCGGTTGGGCTTCCGTGCTCTGTATTAACCTTACTGCTTTACCCTTTGTGTGAGGGTACACACACATCAGTATAAGAAATATACACACACCTCAGTGCAGAAATGTTGTGTGAGTGGAGCTGCTGCTTCTCTTTCAGTGCTGTGGTTTCTGACCTGCTAAATAGGCGAACTGATGTGCTCTTTAAAGTGTGTGTGATACGTTAATGTAATGCGTCATGCTGTCTTGGACACTGCTTTCCAAAAAATTGCATGAGCATATGATGAAGTGTAAAGGAAAATGCAGATGATGAAAGATGATGATAATGTTCCAAGAGCTGTGGGGATCAGATGCAGTTTAGTACTTCAAGAGCTGAAGCATCGTGTTATTGCTCCACAGTGTTGGAGGCAGAAATGTTTTAATTTCTACCAAGAAAAGAGGAAGCAGTATTATAAAAACTTCAGAAGTCTTAACCTTGAGCACTACTTTATAATGAAGCTATAGGAAATTCTGCTCTGCCTTTGAGCACAATAATTATAGTCCATAGTAAACAATTTACTTGCAGATACAAGATTTATTTGCAAGATTTACCAAAGATTTAAGTGCATTTGCTGCTGACTATGAAAGTTAAATTCCTAAAGGAGTGAATTCCTTCCTTTTGCTGACATGGTTTTACATTGGTGTTCATGCTTTCCACCCAGCTTTCCATCCTCCTGCTGTACCTTGTATCCTGTCCCTTCTTAAGGGAGCTGATGTTGACTGATAGCAAGTCTGCGTGCAAAGCTTTTCAGTGCTTCAGTGTTTGTAGCAAAATCTCTCAAAGCGTTGACTAACAACCCTCTCTACAAACAATGCTTTTATTTTGCACAAATAAAGTTGTTGCTCATAACTTCAGTAGATTGTTTTCCTGGGTAGCTTGTTCTGAAAGATGATAGATGTTCCTCTGTATTAGTTATAACTTTTATTGTTAGCCACTTTTCTAGCTGCTTTAACTTAAAGCTTCTCAAACCCCGTGGCTTATGTGAATGTGACCATCCACATTAATAAGTGAGAAAGGTGAATTGGTAGGAATTGAAACACACTGTGTGGGTTGAGAGACATAGTTGTATTATGTGCTATGATGGAAAGAGTAGAAAGTTATTCTCAAAAATATTTTAAGTAGTCAGTTTTTTTTACCAGAAACTATCACCACATTAAGTCAAACCACAAGTTCACCTAACCCTGTTTCCTGCCTTTTAACAGTCAGTGATTGATAGCATAGACCGGTTGGCGTTGGAAGGAATCTTAAAAGACCATCCGTTTCTAACCCCCTGCCAAAGGCAGAGGCACCTTCCACTAGACCAGGAAGCTCCAAGCCATGTCCGTGTCCAGTTTGGTCTTGAACACTGCCAGGGATGGGGCAGCCACAGCTTCTCTGGGCAACCTGTGCCAGCGCCTCAGCACCCTCATAGTGAAGATTTCTCCTAATATCTAATCTCAATTTACCTTATTCCAGTTTAAAGCAATTCAGGTGCTTCTGACATCTACTGGCAAAATAGGCTTTGTTTCAGGACAGCATTTAATTTTTGCTGTTTGTAGGTCAGATGACTTGAAACAATGTTCCAGTCTTCACCCATTCCATCTACTTCTCTTCATCTATTGGAAGTATTGCCTTTAATAAAACTTCTTTCTTAACTATGCCATGTGAAAGGCCTGTGGTCTGCCTGCATGCTTTGGCCCTCAGTTATTTCTCTCCCTGTGCAGTATTCTGACTTTCTCTGTGCTCTTGATCCATTTCACCTTGGTGTCACAGAAGACACAGAACACTTTTCTGTAGGCAGTACTCTTTAATTGGAAAAAGTAAATAGGATCAGTTCCAAGACCAAAGGTACTGGCCTTTGTTTCAGTGTCCTGACTTTGGTGGCTCCTGCTTTCTTTTTGTTCATCAGGTAATGGGACTGTAATTCACATTTCCAAGCAAGACCTCTGCAAGAACATGGTTTTAGGTTTAATTTAAGTCCTTGTCTAACTGGTTGCAAACAAGTGCTATCCAAAGGAAGTTTGTGGGTAGGAAGCTTTAGTTAATTTTTGTAAAAATCTTAGATAAATGCTAATTATAAAATGACCTCAGAAACTTGGGAAGGAACAGACGGACCTGCTTTTAGCACTCCAGGTGGATTCATTGCTAATTGTGTGCTTTAATTGATGGTATAAGTTTTATTGACTAGGAAATTACTCACTGTAGGGCTTCAGTTACAGTGCCTAATCAGAAAGCCCCACACATTCCATGTAATATGCTGCTACTTTGCTGATGCTGATGCCCTTTAAGACGTTATTCCTGTTACATTTCTGGGGGTGTGTGGCAGCTAAGAATTGGCCCTTTTGGTTTTGTTACAGTCAATCTTTTACTAGTGAATAATTATGCAACAGATTAAAACCCACCATTTTCTAGAAGCTGATTCTATGCCATCTGTTGTCCTGTGGTTCAGCACGTACTTCTTCAGGCGCTGGCCTCTGAAAGTGATGTCGTGCTCTGTTGGGAGAAATTCTCCCAAAATGTGTTCTCTCTTAAGGAAACAAAGTTGTCTGAAGTCTGTTAAGCCTGTCTGTCAGGGAGTAGTATGCTTGGTCACAAAGTTATTTCATATTTTGTAGGCATGTAAACGCTAACTGGCTGGTGGCCTTGGAAATGGAAACCTTCCATCAGTGGGTCAGGTTTGACACTGGCAGTACCTGTGCAGTTCTGCTTAAAATGCAGGTTGTTTCCCAGCCTTCATCTATGAGATCTTATTATAGCATTGTTTCCAGGGGTGGGCCATCCCCAACAAAAACAATCACCTCACCTTTGATGGGCATGAGATAACTGACAATCTACAACAAAAGTGACAGTATTTTCCAGCTGAATTGAGGTTCTTTTTAGAGTTTGCAGTTATTCTTTAAACTGATGCCTGACACATTACAAACTACTAAGGAGCAGCACTGGAGCTGCGTTTTTGCGTTTTGGCGTTGAAGTAGGTGGCAAAGAGTACCAGTTCTGCCAGGGTTGGGAAGCAATGCTTCTGGCTGAAGGAAGGTCTTTACCAGTTGTCCTCTAAATTGCCTGCTGAGTACAACAGCCTGAGAGCAGGCTTTTTGTTCCATGGGATCAGAGATTGGCAAGTTCTTTTCAAAG
>JBCJKH010019968.1:0-30263 GCA_039877255.1 Loriculus beryllinus
CCCCTGCAGTACTGTATCTAGCTCTGGGGCCCCCAACATAAGAAGGATGTGGACTTGTTGGTGCTAGTCTGGAAGAGTGCGACAAAAATGATCAAGGGGCTGGAGCACCTCTCCTATGGAGACAGGCTGAGAGAGTTGTCCAGCTTGAAGAAGAGAAAGCTCCAGTGAGACCTCATAGCAGCCTTCCTTAAAAAGATATGCTCATTGAAAAACCATGTTATGTGTATATGAAATAGGCATGTAAACTACTTTAATGGAAGAAAAAGAATTTGAAATTTTAAAATAGTTTTACTCACGTTGTTTTATAACATCCTTGTGGTAGCTTTTCATGGAAAGCAAGGGACAGACATGAGGAAATTTCAAAGAAGAAACAAGTGGGATTATACCTGTAAGTTAAAGTTACAGTGATCTGAAATTGCCAGTGGTAATTCAGTCCTTCAGTTCTCAGGCAAAATTTCTGTTGACATCAGTGAGAGGTTTTGCTTAACTAAGGACTAAAATCTGGCATTTGCACTTTCTTTCGGAGTGCATTACAGTGGCAGCTGTTTGTAGATTAATTCAAGAAGTCTTTCTTAGCCTCCATGCAGGAATCTCTGCAAGGAGCTGTATGTTCAAAAGAGATTTTTTTTTTTTCAAACAAACATACATGCTTTTCATACCCTTTCTAAATAACAGCTGAGTTGACAGGCTGAAAGGCTCATCATTGTGCACATGGTACGTAATGTACAACCCAACTTCCCTGCGAGATAACTGCATAGTTTAAATTAAATCCTGATATCCGCATTGCCCAACAAATGGAAGCTGTATGGCACTTCTGGGATGTAGATTTCTTGGATGAACTAGCTTCCTGATTTTTTTTAATTTCTATTTAATTTAGAGTGTTCATGAATTCATTCCAAATGACCTAAGCACAAATAGAGTTTAAAGAACGATTTTACAGAAATTGCAAGCGAACCTTTGTTCTCTAAAATTGCAATTTCCCTGTGTCATAACTTTAACAGATAACACAACTGAATTCCTTATTACTCTCAAGTACACTGATGCTTATAAATTTCCAGGCAAAATTTGTGTACAGTCTTTTATTCTCTTTAATATGAATAAACTAACACACCACTCTTTCTTTTTCTTTTGTTCTGTGTTTTTCTGTTTTCTGTTGTTTTGGGTTTTTTTGGTGTATTTTTTTGTAATTTTTTTGTAATTTTCTTTTTTTAGCTGTTTACATGTGTGAAGTAGGAAAGCATCATCCTCAACTTTTTCAGAATCAGGACAATGAGAGCTTCTCTCGTCTAGAGGATCCCTTACCTGCTGCAGTAGGAGTGACCTATGAACTCTGCGCTGGCATTGTTGACAAACCAGACCTTTCTTTAGAAGAAATTGCATGTGAGGAAGTCTTAGAAGAATGTGGCTATCATGTTACTGTTAAAGACCTAAGGAAAATCACTTCTTACAGGTAAATAGCAGTAAGTTAAACATGTTGCATTTTGTTGTTTCACAGATTGCTGAAGTGTCCTGAAGGTAAATTAATGTTCCATGTTCCCTTATTTAAGCTGTGTGTTGGAGGAACATGGACATCTGAAAGTATATGAAAGGTATAATTTTCAGCAATTGAGAGGAGTGTTTACAGAGACTTAAGGAATTATAACCTCATAATTATGGGATTGAATTCACAGTAAGAATGATACTATTGTGATTTATTCCAAAGACTATTAGAACTGGAAAAAGTTGCATTGGGCTCTTCAGAGCAGTTTGTTACAGCACTAGAAAACAGGCTGTCTTTACTGTGCCAGGTGTTTTCCATCTCTGATTCTTATTTTTCTGATTTAATAATAGAAACTGCCCAAGATGGACTCTTGATTTACCATTAATGCAGTTTTGCAGAAGCATGAGAACTTGTGCCATTAGATCTCTTCATAATATTTGAGCTGAAATTAAGCCTTCTTCAGATTGGACAATAACGTTATTTATGAGAACTTTGCTGATTTGACTATGAAAAATTTTGCACCACTTTTTTTTTGCAGAGTTTCAAAGTAGTTCTTGAAATAGATTCTAACATGTTTCAAAACATTGACTAGGAGTAAGAGGAAAATTTAATATGTAAAAATACAAAATATGAGTTACTGTAGGGGTAAATAAAAAACCCAAACCAACAAAACCTCAAGGGAAACCTTGCGAAGAGCCTTAATCCCATTATATCTCCTTTCCAGATTTTAGTATTGTTACCCAAAATGTATGTATGTTTGTATTTTACAGAGAAAGCAGCAGGTCCTTTACTTTCTTTATTTTCCTTGACATCTCCATTGAACTAGGCCCTGTCATTGGTTTTTAATTTGAGAATTGAATACAAATCCACAGCTGTCAATCCTGGCAAATGTTATTTCCTGCTGGATTAGCAAGCAGTGCTTCTGTTGAGGGGAGGGGGTGAATCACAGGAGCTGTCTTTTATGACTCCTTGAAACTAGATTAAGGGTTTGTTCTACTGACAGAAAAAGTGCTTTCTAGATTTATGAGCAGAAGCTGCCTATGGAATTTCACAGTTTGGGTGACACTAACAGGCTATAGCATGCAGATTAGACATATATACATATATATACATGTATATGTATACAAACACAAAATAGGAAAAGTAGAATATGATTTCTGTATCTGTAGAAGTCTTGATTCAGTGTAGAAGTTTGTCTCAACATTAACGATTTACATCTGGCTAAAACTGTATGTTCTTTGGTTGATAAATGTCTCTGTATCTTACAGGTGGTTGTTCTTTTCAGTTGCCCTTTTTTTAATTGCACAGACTTACAAAGAGAGTGCACAATGGGAGTTTTCTCTGTTGAGATCCATGGAAAGGGCACTTAGTATGTTAATCGCCCAATCCTGCTTTGTCTATCAGGGCATAGCTTTCTGCCCATAGAGATCCATGCTGAAGTCAGAAGGGCCTTTATTGTATTTACTTTTCTAGGTTAATATGAAAGTTTGAAGCCTCAAAGATGGTATTTTACAGTTTCTTATAAAAGAAACAAGACTTCCTGTGTAAGGAATACAGGAAATATTAAGAATAATCTGTATTAGATTAGATTTTTATTCTAAATGTTTACTAAAATGTTTCTGTTAGGAGTGTCCTGTTCATCTTCCTTTAGCCAAAGACTGGCAAGCTTTTCCTCATGTTCTTCCCTAAATTTTCCTTTCTTTGCTTCAAATCTAAGACTTATTACCCTGTTTCTAGGTGATACGAAGTACTTTTGCACCTTCCAACGTATTTGTTTGAAGATATCTCCCCTTTATTTTATTTTTGCCTATGCAAAACTGTTTTATTTGATTTAAGCTTTCTCTTTTAGACCATGTTTTCTAGATAGCATCATAGAATCATAGATGTCTGAGCATTCCTTCTGCTGTCCTTTACCTTATCTCCATCTGGTCTGCGTATCTCTTAAATAGTGCCCAAAGTGGAGCACAGTATTTTAGTGAGGGCTTTATCAGTGTCCGATAAAGTGAAAGCATTATTTCCCTTGTCTTAAAGATTATTTTGTTTACATGCTGTAGGATATATGTTTGCCTTTTTTGTAGTGGCAATGTACTGTTGACTCATGGACCACAATGCCTCCCCTGTCTCAAAACTCTTTTCTGCAGCAGTACTGCATTGTCATTCACTTGCTGCCTGTATTTGTGCTGTTCATTACTGTTGCCTGAGCACAGAGCCTTGAACTTGCCTTTGCTGAATTGCATCCTATTTTTTTGTCCTAAATCAAAATGCTCATTTAAATTGAATGAAGGGTGGTCCCTAGTGGAATCGCTATTTAGTTTGTGCTTCCAATTGGAAATTGAACAGTGATATCCATTCCATGAGTACCATTTCCATACTAGTTTTGATTTTTAAGTCTTATCTTGATATCCTAGTTTCTTAATGAAACTGTCACATGGGTTAGTATTCAAAGCCTTGATAAACTGAGGTTGTATTGTTTGTGGTGCTGCCCTTATCCACACTATTATTGTTGTTACTAGTTTGACTGCACTTGATATATGCCCAAAAAATCTGATAGCTGTTGTTCCTTTCTTGATGCAAATAAACCCACATTAAAACATTTAGATAATTAGAATTAATAATTATTAAGTTAGGACTGTTAGATTTTTTTAGATAAAACCTGAGTTGTGTGCACAGTGAAAAGACTTTTATACAAACCAAGGTTTTGGTGTTGAAAAGCAAAAAGTGAAAGCAAAGTGTTGTCTTCTATTTCTAATGACACCCCTTTCTGGAATCATGGTCACAAGAAGGAAATTGCCTGACTGGAATAAAAGCAGGACTTGAGCTAGAACTGACGGAAGGACATGGAATGCAGAAGACACATCCAATGTAAAGAAAGAAATGGTTTTGGCTAGAGTGGTCAGTAAGAAGGGGAGGGCATGGACAATGTATAGGGAGAATTTGAACTGGGGGGGAGGAATAGACTAGAAAATCATCAAGTAGAAACATAAGAAGAAGAAATAAAGGCACAATGAAGAGAAAAGAAAAACATGAGCTGAGAAAACTAAATGGACTTGAGGGGAGTACATGCATTGTGGTGGAGAAGAATTCTGTCTAATGAAATGAGGAAAGAGACTGTATTCAGGCAGAGCTTTGTTCTCAAGCAGTGTGAGCAGTAACAATCAGGTAATCTGAAGATAGCATTTATTTCTTCTCATTTATTATCAGGGCCTGCAGCAGTGATTTTGGGGGAATTTTTTTTTAATGTATCTCAGCTAACCAGGGAAGGTTAACCACAATACTGCTACAGGTATTTCAACAGCACATGCAAATAAGCCATTGGACCTCATTCTTAAGCTCTGTAAAAGCTCCTGTGACATGACACTCATCAGTTAGAAGTGAGGTACTGAATTAAGCATATCTCAGACTGATCTTCAGGAGATCTTCAGGAAAGCAATTCAGGAGATCTTCAGGAAGCAGATCTTCAGGAAAGAAGCCAGGGGTTGGGGAATTTACACTAGTTGAGTAAGGGTGTTTGGAGCAAGTTGTTCCAGCAGCAGGAGGACAGTGTGGCATGGGTGAGTGACGGAGAATGAATTGGGGGCAAACAATGAGAAAGACAAACATTATGAGGAACTTGAATGCAGGAGGCCAGAGGAATCGCATTTTGAAGAATAAGAAGTATCTGTTCCTACTAAAGAAAAATGCCAGCCAGAAGGTGAATTTAAATGCAAGTGGTTCATTTTGTTGTGTAGATAGAGGCAGGATCAGTCTGGAAAAAAAATAATCTGTATTGTTTTCAACCTGTGTGGTGAGTTTCCTCCTCTCATCGTGCCTATACAAATCACTACTTTTGTGCTTGGCATGCAATAAGTAACCTCATTTTGGTATTACAAAAAGTTTGGTTTCTCTTCTGGCAGCAGCTAATCCGCATTTGGAGGCTTACTGAAAGTTTTGATGCCTACTGGTGTGTTGAGTTCTCATCACTGTATGTATGGCTTCAGTCAACAATAGCAAAGATGGTAGATGTGTGATGGGTGTAAAGAAACTATTCAGCTCAATAATGAAATAAAGCTAATACTGTAATAGTATAATTGTAAACCAGTGTTTCATGAAAATTATTGCCAGTTAAGTTGTTAATTTTTAAAAGCTCTAGAAGAACTCTCTGAGCTTGCTTCCGTGTTTTGGGGTGTTTTTTTTTTCCCTAAATGCAAAATTTTATTAGTGAAAAATTTTGGATTTACTCATATATCAGATAAAGCAAACGTTCTGTCTCTCATGATATCCCAGCAGGTTTCAGTTTGAATCCCATATGAGGTTCAGCTGTTGGTTTCTTAGGTTGGAGAACTTCTGACTATCTTTCTTGAGAATTGATTCCTTACAAGACAGGGGCAGGGAAGTCTGTTGTTGTTGCTGTTAAAGGTGTTCTTATTGCCATTGCAACTTACAGGAGGTTTTTTTGGTCATCTTTAAGAATATTTGCAAATTTATTTGAATTTGAATAACACCTGAGAGCATCAGGCTAATGCTGAACCAGAGCTTCTGGTTCAACTTCCTTTTCCCTTCATTGTGTCTTTATTTATTCCCAGAGGTTCTAATAAACTCTTGGCTACGAATTGGATACAATAGGAGCTGGATGTTCTCAACCGCACTACAAAAATAAATGAGATGGATTAGTTTAAGAGCCTAACATAGGTACTTACCTACATTTAATTTTTTTTTCCCCAAAAAGTATACAACAAAGAGCATTCAGAGAATTAATACTGGATGTTCCAATTACTGTGCCGTGGCTATTAGCCTTAGTGCAATGAGGTAAAAATGGTTTGTATTCACAGGTTTTTATGCAGAAGGAATAATAGCCTTGAAAATGTTGGAGTGCATTATAATTAGAAAGATCACCTGCTAGTACACCTGTTGGGTGATGGCATAATGTAATATAATTTTATGTTAATTACTTCTCTGCTTTTTTCCTGCACCTGCTGCTTATAACGTCAGAACTGTACAAAGGTCCTGAGAAGTGACAATAGTAGCTGCATGTCACTGTTCATCAGTTTATATGTTTCATGCCTAAATAGATCTTGATTTCAGCATAAATAGCAGAGATTTGTGACGCATTTACTTGTAAACATGAATTATGTATTTGCTATATACCCAAATTCTGCATCCAGATGGCTTAAATCTTATAAAAGGATATATTGCATTTATGATTTTTCACATTAACTATGTCAGATTAAAACAAAAAATTTATTTATGTGTTGACAGGAACAGGATAGTGCTGATTGTTTCTAGATTTTTTATTTCTTAAATAGTAAGAAATTAAGAGAAATTTAGCTTTTAATTACTGTCTGTCAAAAATCTGTGTTAAACTAGTAAATCTTCACAATGATAAGTCAATTTATTTCCTCCCCATGTTTTAGCAAATAAATAGAGTGTAAGATAGTGTTGATTTTCTCATGCATGTTTGTTTCTTCAAATTTGAAAGGTAATAATTATGTAGTAATTGGTTGGCACAGATGAGCACCCAGAGATGAGGAGAAAGCAAAGCTAATCTTAAGCACATGCTTTGAATTTCAGCCCTGTTTACAAATGTGCACGTGTGCATGCACACACACATGTGCTCATGCTCTCAGTTTGAGGAAGAAGCTCACTGTTACTGAGCATTAGCAAGCGTGTAAGGTGGAATCAATCTCGCTTGTGGCTTTTAGGCTCTACTAAACTTTTTTTTAGAGCAATAAGATACTGTTACCCCTTGTGATAAAAAATACACGTGTAATGTATCTTTATGTTTATGAACTAAGATATTCAAGTGAAAAGTCCCATTTTGTGAGCCCTATTTAGTGTGCTGTGTATTTCCTCATGTATTTAATAAAAGGGAAGAGCTAAACAAAGGCTCTGTGATAGCTGCTATTGCCGTGCTTCAAAACCAGATTGGAGTGACAATCTGTCTCTTGTGTTTTCTCTGATCTAAGAAGGAAGTAGATAGAAAATACTGTAGCTACAGCCTCATTGTGCTAGCCAGTCCCACCCAGGGCAGGTGAGGAGAAGCACTTTGCAGTCATTTCACAGAAAGTGCTTCTCCACTCTTCTGTTGCCTACAAGTGTGTTGCCCGCACCTTTGAAAGCCATAGCATGATTTAATCACAGGGTTTGAGTGTTTTATTTAAAATGAAATACGGGAATGCAACACACAATCTTGTTTTGATGTGTTAATATTACATTTAAGTTACTATTGTGATGAAAACCATACCACTTTGTTAATCCTTACTTTGACATGCTTACATTCTTAGACTCGCTGTTGTCAAAGGTAACAGAGGTTTCCGTCTTTGAAGCAAAACTAAAAGTTTAGTGCTAACAGACTTTTATTTTTAAAAATATCTGTTGAAGTTGCAGGGTTTGTGAACTTAAGCCCTGATGATTTGACAAAGAGTATTTGTCAGCCACGTAGCTGTTAATTTGAAGAACTATGAACTTCTAGAGGAAACTGATCATCATGATAAAGAGATGAGAAAAACGGAGCTGTGTTTTGTATAGATCACTTGCTTTTGCCGCACAGTGGTAAATAAGAGTCAAGCAGTGTCCAGACTCATCAAAATACATCTGGAACAATCAGCTAGGTCAAGCCAGGCTTAGTAGGTCTGGGTCAGTGTGAACCATGACGTGCTTGGTCTGGGCAGCATGGTGCTAAACCTGTGAAGTGAGACTGAAGCCAGAAGTTCCTCAGTGGATTGGTGCTGTGAGTTCAAACCCTGCTTATCCTGCCCTAAACCAAGCCCCTCTGTACTGGGAAGGCACCTTTATCAGGAGGGTGGTTTTCCCAGGGTGAAACTCATCACTTGCAGTTCAGGTGTGCTGACCCCTGTGATTTCCACAGATGCAAAGCTAATGAATATAGCTGTAATCTGTTAATAGGTGACTCATTTCAGACCATGGCAAAAGCATTTATTTGTAATGTGAAATACTAGGGCAAGGAAAAACATATGTCACAGACTTAGGGTAGAGGAAGAAGCCTGCAGAAAAAGGAACATAGCCGTGATTAAAGGTATGTCTAAATTCCTAAGACATCATAATTGGAAAGTACAAGTAAGTATGCAAAAGCATAGGAAGTGCCTAGCAACAGATAAACCTGAAAACATATGGAAAACGTAATAGCTGCCTCTTGCCTATTTACCAGTCGGACCCACCTTCTTCCTCTGTTCTCTTCCTTCTCCAGCCCCTGTACCCAAAATCACTGAAATGAGTACACATTTTCCAAGGGTAAATGTTAGAACACTTTATAACTTCAACAAGATGGATGTTCAGAACAGCGTCAAAGCAACAAACCTGATAACTTTTGATTTCTGTAAAAATCAAAGGTACTAAGACAAATTAAATGTCAATAGCATTGATTTTGGACAATTTTCTAAGGGCAGGCAGGACACATTAATAGGTAAGAGTCTGGAAATGTGAAAGACAGCAGTAAACAAGGAGATTATTTAGTTTAAAAAGGGCATTTCATGTGGATCCGTGCAAAAAAAATACCAACTAGCAGAGTGAGCCAGAGAGTTTAGAGAAAGAAATACCAAGTAAGAAAAGGTAAGAAATATGCCTTTTTTTGTGATTTAAATTATATTCCTGTATCTTTCAGCCTCTTTCTCAAACCAATGAAATGGGCATTTAAGTAGACAATAAATAAAAGCAGTGAATACATTATAAATAATACAGTACAATAGTCTACAAAGCCACCTGTCAAAAGAGTGAGGGGATTCCAAGTCATCTTTGCTGTTTTGGGAGGGAAAGAGTAGAATTAGAATAACATGAGTATTAATAGCAGTACTCTTTGATTTTATTTATAGCTTATCTGAAAGTTTTTATTAGTTTTTAATAAACAACTCATGACAAAATTACACCAGAGAAATATAAGTTAGGTAATCAAATAAGAAATAATGAGCATGTGGGTATGTGCTCCTTTGAATATGTATTGTTGCAAACTTTTTGTTGTTTTCTGTGCCAAATTATATGCCAGTATACGTGAAGAAATACCATAACTTTGAGAATCATAACAAACAACAGACCAGTGGGTTGTCCAGTGCTTTCATTTTTTAAAGTATATTCAATGTAGTAGCTATGCTTGATGTATTTAGTTGATAAGAAGAAAAACACAAATTTAATGGAAGTATCATTAGCGTACATGCAATGAAGTAGCAGCATGCTGAAATCATGCTCTGAGCTACCACAGCTAGAAGCTAAATCTTATGGTGTGGCATCTTAGGAAGCAGTTTTCCTTTTCTCTAAAGAAAAGGTATGTGGAAAGTGAACTTCTGTGATTCCCACAGCTGCAGCTACTTCATCAGTAAATGGTCACAGGTGGCATAGAAGGAGATTATGCTGAAATAATCAAGCCAGAAGTTTCTTATGGAAGGGCTTCTTAAATAAAGTCTCTTATGGTTTTGTATATAATCTTTACATAATATCAAGCGGATGTGGCTATAATCAATTTAGGATCATGTTCATTCTCCAGGTGTGGCACCCCAGATGAAGCTGAGACTTGACACCCATGAGAAATAACAACATGAAATATATTATGCATAGTCTTGTGTCTTTTCATGGTACCTGTAGAGACTAGTAAGCCACATTCTTTGTCTTGAAAATTTCACAGTCTAAATGAACACATGGGTTTTATTCTTATCAATTACCACAAAACAATCTCTGAACCCCAGGCTTCCAGTGTTTATTTAATTACTAAAAATGCAATTCTTGCGGAAAAAATGAAGAATGAGTAATCACTGCATACAAATATATCTGGTTCTCTCGTTGCTTAAACAAAAATCCTTTCTGCTTTCTAACACAAGAAAAGAAGAAAGAAAAGAGGGAACAAAAAGTGAGCAGTCTATTATTCCATCACAAATACCTTCTCTCAGTGAGAATTCTTCCAATGGATGTAGCTACAATAGTGAGAGCTGGGTAGCACACAGGTCGACGATCAGTCAGTGGCAGATATCAGGGTCACTAAGCTGGGGAAAGAGTGTCCACTGAGACTAGAGCTGTGTCTCATAATTAGTATTTCAGTTCCACTGTTGCTTTTTAACATTATATATTATTCCTTGAAAATACAAACAAAAAAACAATATATTTTAACACAAAGGGAATCTAGTAAAGTGTGCCATTGTCCTCGTGACAGAAAGGGCACTGATGGAACATGAGCATAAAAAATGACATTCCAACATTTGCGAGCTGGTTGCTGATGGCAACTTGATAAAGAATAGGTCTACGATACTTTTACAACGAGATCAGAATGATGAAGCCAGCATGGTGTGCCCAGTTATCAGCTTCTGCTGCTGGCAAAGACTGTGTTTGTGTTGTGCTGTCAGCTGGCTGGGTCTTCAGCTGAAGTGAGATGAGTGGCAGCACGGCTGGTGAGCGGCATTACTTTTCCAGGCAGCTTCCCATCAGAGAAGGGGAAAGGGAGTGTGGCACAGGGAGTCCTGAGAAGACATTTGATCTGGTGCCAGTGCCACGTACAGTCAGCCCTGATTGTCAGCTCTGGATGTCTCTTTTATTGGCAAACCATCTCTGATGGTCATCAGAGCAGTGTATACTAGGGACAGAGGCTGCAGAAAAGAGGGAACGTAAATACTGAATCAGTTTGACTGAAGAAGGAGGTCGTGGCCTTCGGTAAAGTGGAAGTGAAAGGGAAAACTGTGCTAGTAGGTCACATTTTGTTGGTTAAAACGTGTATCCAAAAAACCCCACCACTGACATTGAAATAAAGTGGTGAGCCCCAGATGAAAGAAATCCCATAGCAGCCTTCAAAGTTCCTGGAAGCGCTGAAGATGATTAAGTTTCTCTTCTTAGATATAGAGGAATGATCCTGGAGGGGTGACACACATTCTGTAACTTTGGACAAGATATCAGAAGTAATGCTGGGAAAAGAATTCACTGGTTTGTTCCCTATTCTATGTTTAAAAAAAAAGGAGTGGAAGAAACCAACTTCAATAATCACTATTAATTCTCCAAACAAAACTGCCAGTGTTCTTAGAAAATTGAAAGACAAATTATTAATTCCTGCTATGGCGTGTGATGTATGCCATGTTAACTGAAAGATTCAGTTGACTAATGGTGGGACAAGTTATGGATGTTCACTCTAAGATCATAACACTGCTACAAATCTTAGAATCCTCTGTATGTATAACGAATCCTCTGTATGTATAACGATATGGAAGCTAAGTTTTCAGCTTGCCCTAATGCCTCATTCATAGTTTCAGTGAACTTTTGATCCAGATTTAACGTGAAAAGTCACTTGTAATTATGTGAAACGAAGAAGTTGTGATTACGATGTGAATATTTTCTTGGAAGGACTAAATGAGTGGATTATGTACTTATCCCCTATTTAATAATACCTAAATGAAATAGTCCTAAGGAAATAGAGGATTAAGGAATAACAAGTATAATACACAGCAAGTGGTCTAGCTGAAGAAAGTTTACATCATGTAGAATATCCTCCAGTAAATCCACTGTAGTAAATTTAGCAGGGAGACTGAATTATTTTAGATACACATGTGCTTACAAGTGGTCCATTTTGGCCAAGGCTAAAGTTCAGGAAGGACAGAGAAAAAGTCTCTCAGGCTGCCTTTCTATTCTTGTACCTATCCAGTCCACGAGTAGAGCACTCCAGCTGCGAATGGTCTTACTCTTCTTAAGTAAGAAAATCTAAATATTAGTGTAAAAACAAGCAAACAAATGTAGCATGATTGTGTACAGATGCACTGTTGTTTGTAAACCTGTGAGTCATCCAGCAGCCCAGCTCTCCTTCAGGTCAGTTGAAAAAGCTTCTGTTGCCTTCAGTATGTGTAGGACAACAATTCACCAATTCAAAACCTGTTCTATGTTTTCCCAAACTAACATTTTCCAAAGTTGCAGAGTATGTTTGAAGACATAGCTGTATCATGTGCAACTGCATTCAAAGGTGTCAGTATTTCTGCATGAAATTTCTGAACAATTTCTGTATTAACACATTTGCATTTATAGGTGCTAAATGACATAAGCAGAGAGTAAGGACATACATTTTGATGTTGCTTAGTGACTCAAGTTAAGGACCCATGTTTCTGTTCCTAGTTCCTAGCTATCTTCTTTTTATCTAAAACAAAGTTTACCTTCTGCTTTTTTTCCAGGTCTGGAGTTGGTGTGACAGGTTCTAGCCAGACATTATTTTATGCAGAAGTCACAGACCAGATGAGAACTGGGGAAGGAGGTGGCCAAGCTGAAGAAGGCGAGCTGATTGAAGTTGTAGAAATACCTTTAGAAGACTCCATGAAGTTTGCTTATGATGAGACTCTCCAGAAGACGATGGGTGTCATCTTCAGCTTCACATGGTTCCAAGACAACATAGCACCCAAGCTACAGAAAAAATAAAATCAAAGAACCACTATAGTAAGAAAAGCTTTCCAGCTGGTTCTGTGGATACAGAAAACTGCAAATCTTCCTGCTTTGATCATCATGTCTTCTCATGGGGCAAATCTTTCTTGAAATAAATTTGGAAATAAAATCTCAATTAAAATCCTGACCCAATTTCCATCATTAGCAAAACACTTGCTGGCTTCACTGGGGCCAGGATTTGCCTCTGAGGCAAATGCTAGTTTTTGCACAAAAGTCAAATTAATGTGTTCCATTCTTCTTTTTCATGGCACTGTGCTACCGCTATTTTGAAGACTCACTCAGGACCTCAGTGCAGCTGCTGTATGAGCCTGTCACTGGGGTCCCTACATACTGGCAACTGTGTGTCACTGTAGTTTCTGACGTTTTTGGGGGTGGAAGCAGCAAAGCTTAATAATCACAGGTACAATTACTACCTTCCTGAGTCCTGCACAGCTTTCAGGGAGTAGCTTTCTCTGTGGTGTGTAGCTCCTGTACAGGGATGTTTGCATTTCTCGACATGCAGACCTTCATTTTATAAGCAAACATGTCTGTAAATCCTTCTGCTAATGTGTCATTTTGACAATAGACCAGCTGTAAGATTATGTGCTTCTGTGTGTTCGCACTATAATGCTGAGCAGCAGTGATGGTGATGGATGAATGATGGGGGCTTCTAGAACACATGCTGCTTTGTTTGTTTTATGGGTAGTAGTTGCTTATGAGATCAAAATTTGTCCTCAGAAATGGGACTAGAGAGGGCAAGTTCTTTTAATCTGGTTCTGAGGTGACTAATACAGGTGATTTCAGTGGTCTCGGTTTCTTTGTCACCCAAATGGGAAGAATGAGACTTAACCCTTAGATAATGTTCCTTGAAATCTAATGATCAGAAATGCTTTACTGAGATTTTATCATCATTTGTGCAGATTACACTGAAGCCCATGCAACCTGCATAGACATACTAAGCAACACAGTTTGATTTAACAAAGTGTTCTAATTAGAATGTATGTTACTTCTTCTATCAGCGTAGCTTAGATGTGGGATATTTGTCGTGTGAAACCTAAGAGCATGAATGAAAGAGAATCAAATCTGGCAGTTTAATGATGCATTGGTTTATGTTATTCACTGACTTAATGCTAATTAACTTGCCTACATTACATGTACTTCTAGGATTGCTGAGGTGTTTAGAAGATGAGCACTGTGAATACACAAACTTTCATTTAGCAACTAATATAAATGCAATACAGATACCTGATGGTATCCAGTGGCTGATTTTTTAATCACAGCATATCTAAATAGCCATATAAATAAATAATTTCTTTTTAAAAAGCTTTTAGAACCTGGTGCTTGCTGGTTCCCCTACTAACAGGGAGGGGAGGTCCTTGGAAAGCCACTGAAGAAAGACCAGCCTTTGCCTGTGGGAGTCAGGTATCTTTGTGAAAGTTCAGACACATTTGTGTCAAACTGTGCCTGGTCTGCGGTGAGTCAAGGGCTGAGCTACTGTGAAAAGCAAATAAATTCTATCTGTCCATGTATTTACACTGGAAGTTGTTTTAGGGAGGGATCTCCACTGCTCCACGTCTTTATAGTGTCTGGTGCTATGTGTTCTGATTGCTGCTGAGGCCTCTGTGAGCTACTACAGTGTGTGTAATAAATCATGTCCTTTATTCCAGGCTCTAGTTACCAAAGTATCTGTTTGATTCCATCAAAATTGCTACACAGTAGCTTGTTGATCTGTTTAGTGTCAAGCTAAGGAGTGTGTGTGTATACATCTCAATAGCCTGTCTTGCTGTATAATGCAGTAATTTGGCAAAGTAAGCTGGCATAGGGGAGGGGTTGTCACAGTTTGAAACTTTTCAAAGCAGCATTTATGTATCTATACCATTTGTCCCAGAATTACAAATGGAGGAAACTCCACTTCTAGTGAGGCTCTTGGTGTGATGCTGAGAGCTTTCACCCATCAGCCATTTCCTCCCTGCCGCATCTAGGACCTGGACACTGTGCTTCACAGAGTGCACTCACGTTGTGTTAACAACCTTGGTGAGAGCCCATGTTTTTGACCCTCAGGTGTGGATGACAGGCATTCAAGGTGTGATTCATCAGACTAAACACACATTTCACTGATTAGTCTGTCTACAAGAGCCTTCAAATCTCAGCACCTGCGTTCGGTTTGGACTCACCAGACCACCCCTGGAGGAGGCAGGTCAGCCAATGTGCCAGCATCACATACACATCATGAGCTATGGGGCTGCCGGGCTGTAGGGAGATCACAATGCCATCCACAAGAAGGGGGAGGATGAAGGTCCTAAAATCTCTGTGCACCACCCAGCTGGTGCAAGCCGGTTGTGCCTTGGCTGCACATCTTTGAACCAGACAGCTTGAAACATTCATGCTTCGCCCCCTCCAAGGTGCCATGGCTGTCCCTCTGCCGCAAGAGCGTGTGTGGTGGGGGAGCACCAAGGGTAGCTCCAGACTTGCCAAAATGTGGCCCAGACTGCTGCTGCTGGCTGCCATCACTCAGACAGGAGGGTGGAGAGCACATGGTACCGCAGCATGGAAGGGTGGGCAGCGAGGGAAGGTGCACAGGCACAGGGACAAGCAGCCCTCTGCTGTGTTCCGAGTTGGCCTTGCCAATGCAAGGAATAGGCTTCAGATGACTTCTTTTCCAGATAACCATGACAGAGGGCAGCTGCATGAGCTGGGCAGTCCCTCAGCATCTCTCCATAATTCAGAAGGCCAGGCAAGACGCTGAACAGGATTGCCACTGCCTCCTGGTCCATGCCTCCTGGTCCATGGGTTCTATTGGGCAGAAACCTAAAAGATCCTGGGTAACTGCTGTTCTCTGAAGACTTCACACCCAAGGAATGCTGCACCTGGCCCTGTGCTCTGCCAGGCCTCCCCACAGTTTGTAGTTCTCAAACAGAAACAAAATGGACAAGGGATTGGTTTGGTTTCCTTCCACAATTTGGGAATTTTCCACAGGAAGAGCTGCAGGGCAATGGAGCAAAAATTTGTACATAAAGCAATGTTGTATCTGGTGTTTGGAATTGTGCTATTAAATATAAACATATATTCCTCCTTTTTTATCCTGTTAATTTTGGTGGGTATTTTAATAAGGAATTAGGAACATTTGAAAATGTGGGAGAAAGGTCCTGAAATTTTTTCAAACCAGCAGATGATTCGTATTTATAAAAATAAAACCAGAGCAGTTCGGATGCCACTTCTCTCATCAGGGCTCACTTCAGAGATTATAATTAGAGCAAATCTGATATACATCGGCCAAGTCCAGGCAGGAAAAAAGTGCTTCTAGTGGAATCTTGAAATCACGTCTGCATTTTAGACCCATCCTTTGGATCTGCCACCACACATATGTCCACAGGGAGAAGACAGTTCAGCGTGAAACAAGGTCCTGTTTGTTGCTAATGAATACTGACTCTAGCCTGCAAAACTCTTATCTGATCTCATCCAACCATCCCCATGAGATCGGTGTCTTCCTTTTGTTGAGTACAATCGAGTGGTCTGCATTCAAAAATCACTGCATCTCTGTCATCTTTACAATGCAGCTTTGGGATGTAGAGATAATCTAATGAACCTGAATTTATGACTCAGGCTTCTAATAAAGCCTGAAATTATAACATCTTGAATGCAATATTGCTGTCAGGCTTGCTGTTAGGTGGCAGATGAGATGTCACCAGCACCCTGCAAGTGCATGGACTTCATTTATTACTGATTTTCACCTGTTTGTAAAGTATCTACAAGCCCAGAGCTACTCCCAGGTCTCTCGGTACTAAGCACTGGACACTGACATAACTAAAGCTCCTTCTCTGAAAGAGCTGAATTACACCACGGGGCTGGGGAAGCAGGCGCAGGGATGGGGAGTGGGGTGCCCTGGCTGCCCTTGCTCCTTTGGGTATGGGATGCTCCCAGTGCTGCTGGAAACATGCTCCCCTGCCAAGCGGCCGCTTGCCTTTTCGCCTGCTCCCTCATTACCATCCCTCTCTACTAACAAGAACCACGTTGCTCCTGACTCCCTGCAGGGCCACAGCCCAGGCCAGGCCAAGGGCAAGCGGGATAATTGCTCCTGAAATACATGTGCCGACCGAGCGGGGCGACCCACTGGCCAAATAGGGGTTTTGCTAAATAAGGACAATTGAGGAGCATGCTTCATCCCCTTGCTGGGGCTCTATACATAGATGAAAGGCACACCCAGTTGTGAAATCTGTTGAAACGGCACACCTGGTGCTGTCTGCAAGGCTATTCACAACCGTTAGCAGGTGCAACTTGGCCTTTGTGGCCATAAAAGTCTGGCTGTGCAGCTCCTGCTGTGCTCTCTGCTCCTTCACCGCCCCGCGTGCTTTGGCAGGGGAGGCTGTCACAGATTAATACGGTTGTTTGAAGCTCTTAGGAGCCACCGCCTGAAGCATGTATCGGCTTCAGCGGGATCAGAATAAGGTCTGTGCGCACAGGATGGATTTGCAGCTTCCGCCTCGGTGGCTGCGCCGGGGTGGAGGTACCAGGCAGGGCAGGGCAAGGCTGCTGCCTGAGCAGGGACACAGTACAGTGTGGTCCCCATTGCTGCATGGTCCCCATCGCTGCAGTCCCAGGGATGCTGCCGAGTGGCCCTCCCAGCAGGTACCATTGCAATCTAGCTCCTGTTTGGGCTCATCCTCTCTGGAAAGGGTTTTGCTCGCTCTCTTTTGGAATGCCACATCTCAAAACGGCGTAGCAGCAAGGTGCAGCTCAAAAACCACAGCGCCAGTCCAGACATGACTTTAAGGTAAGGAAGGACACTGTGGACTTTGGAGAAGGTGTTCAGCAGGAGTTTTCATCCCACTGGTTCACACAGAATTTAGCTCGATATGAACAAAGAAAGGGGTGTTTGTACAAATCCCACTCTACTGCAAAAGCTACTTCTCAATTTGTCTAATCCTTCAGAGCCAGTCTCAGTCTTTAATTGGGAACACATTTTTATGAGAGCTTTAATTGCTCTCCAAATGAATCATCAGTGAGGAGAAGAAGTCACAACGCAGCTAAATGGCCCAGATTGCAGCACTTGGAGCTCTCTGGCCTGCCTCAGGTCTGGCTTCAGTGCATTTCTCGTAATTGGAAATACAATCAGATAGATATTAAACCCTGCCAGCCATGGACTGTATTGCTTTGCTGCTGAAGTACTCAATATCCTGTGCTGGCTTCAGTCTCTAATAAAACATTCAAAAGCTCTGGTGCCCAGAGAAACCTGGTTTGGACACATGGATATGATGACGATGGCCTGGGAATAGGCAATGGCTGTCAACCACCATCAGTTAAGGGGCACTCTCTTGCCTCAGCATAATTAACAGTACAACCCCCCTGGGCATTTCTTGTTCAGTGCTCAGGATATGGGTGCGATGGGTAGAGCATTCTTCAATAAGATTTTATCATTTTACAAGAGCAAAACGTTGCTGTGATCAGTATGAACACTATGGTGGCAGCCAGGAGCCAGCCCCAACTCAGGAACATCCAACAACCTGGGGATGCTGTGTGAACCCTGAGCAGCGTGTGTCTGCATGGGGACCTCCTGGAGCCAAAGCCACCCTTGTGAGAGCCCGAGCTCTCGGGGTGATGCCATCCAAGTGTGTGTCCACCACACTACAACCACAGCCTGGGTTTAACCCCATTCCCTTGGACTGTGGAGAGGGCCTTGGATAAAAAAAGCAGTAATGAATGCCCCTGAAACAAGACTTAGAGGACAACATCCCACCTAGCACCAGGTGCAATGGAGACATGGGTGATGAGCATTTCCCCCCGCTGCTTCAGGGTGCCTGGCACAGCACTGCTCCCATCCCCAGCCCTTTCCAAAGCCCGCAGTGAGGATGGGGTGTTCAGGTAACACTTTCAGCAATCACTAAAAGAACTGGACAAGGCACAATCACACACTCGAGAGTGCTAGAAACAATTTAAGAAATGTCCTTGGACAATCGCTGGGAGCTGTGCAAACAGCTCCCCGAGGCTTGGGAAAGGGGCCCAGCGGCCCGGCCCCGCAGGAATGCACTCGCACCGATAACCTGCTCCGCTCCTTTCTTAACCTCCTGCGTTTCGCTCCCCCACTTCAGGCTGCCCCTGCTCCCTCTCTGGGGTTTCGGGGTGCTCCTTGTGCAATAAAACCAGGAAAACAAACCCAAAGGTATTGCAAGCCCGTGCTGCACCATCTCCAGCGCCTTTTCTCTATTCAATATGAAACCAAAGGGCTTTGCGAGGACTTCAACACTTCACACAGGTCTTCCCAGAGACATAACTTGGGGTTTGCTCTCCATGGCTTCCCAACTTCAGCAGACTTTAAGCTGAAGCCTCCTGGCCTGCTCAGGTTTGTACTGCAGCCTGAACGCTGCTGACCTGGAGCTGGAGGTGCCGCAGGGATGCAAGGGTTTGAGTTACAGCAATCCATCAGCTGCTAATCCACTCTGCCAGCCCTGCCGCTCCGTGCTGCGATCAATCATGCACGGAGACCCAGGGTGGGTTTGCAGCACGTTTGCCCCCACTTTGGCAGGTTTGCAGGGTTCTGGCAGCAGAGGAGAGGTTAAATACAGCCCCCAGAGCTGGAGCAGCCCAGAGCAACAGGAGAGGGAGGGAGACATCCATAACGACTCTGCTTGGTCTTTGGGATGGGTGTCAGGATCTGTTCTCTCTTCCTATCGAAGTAGCAGATGTCGAGGGACCAGCACCTCAGGAACGGGCAAAGCAGCTGAGGTCACATTTGAGATTTGTGATTAGTCATGGAAGTGCCTAGGAAAAACCCATTTGCTGTGGTGAGCAACCTCTGCCTGCAGTACTTTTGACTGATATTTATGCCATATCTTTAAAGAGCGGGGAGGAGGCAGTGGGGGTGGGCTTACAACAGGCTCCCAGTGCAAAAGAGGAGAGCAGATTTAGGCTGATGCCAGTTGTGTATGAAAATTGCATGGCCTCACATGGGCCCTCCAATGCGCCCATGACCTTTGCATCCCACGGCAGCTGATACTGTAAGGGTGGAGGCTGTCCCATCTGCAGCAGCCTCCCTTTGCAGCAGCAATGCCACGCTCAGCAGCTTCTGGGCTACACACATAGCCGGGCAATGCGGGAGGAACAACTGAGTCAGGTACCAGCTTCATACCCAGTGTTCTCTGCTGCATCTTCCAAGTGATGCTGCCAGCTTCATCCTTTCAAATGGCTTTCTTTTACCCCTAATGTCTTTGTTCAGGTCTGTTTGGTCTTCTGGGTTTTTTTCTTTCTTTTTATTGCTCTTCCACGCAATCTGATCCCATCTCTCAGATGAGCACAGCCAAAATAACACCAATACATCAAAATAATAACATCTGATTCCAGGGGCTTTCACAGAGCCAAAGCACTGAGAGAAGGCTAACGGGTTTATTGATCACAGTAGAGTGACAGCTCTCTCTAGCTCAGGATTTAGCTCCTAGATGGACACTAATGTGTAATTTGGTTTTTGTCACTGGCAAAAGCAATGTGTAAATATTCTGCAGTTAATGATACATGGCTGTTCCTAGCTGCACTAATGAGGAAAGAAAAAATTGCCTTCTTGCCTTCTAAAGCCTCATGACTGATCCTAATGCCCTGTCCTTTTTCTATCAATCAAGGCTGATTGGCAAAGCTTTTTAATTCAAGTCTCTAAGCAGGATGATCAGCATTTACTTAGCTAGTGTTGATTTCCACTTGACCAGGCTGCTCTGGAGTAAGGTATCGTCTTATAGTGCAAACCCTCTTACAAGGGATAAAGAAACTGAGACTGCCTCGATCCTCCTCGTTACCTCCTCAGAACTAATGATCATCCCGAGCAGTTCTTGGGGTAGGTCAAGGGATGGGGCTGGCACCAGCTGTGGGTGCTGGCTTGTGGCTGCCCAGCCCTGTGCCCCCCCGATCCCTGGCCCTTGCCTCCAGACACCGTGCATGGCCTGGGCACGAGTCCCAGCCTGCTGCAATATAAACCAGACCTGGCATCAGGAGAGCACAGCCTGTGGCACATCTTCCCTGGCTATTTTTAGCTGCTTTTCCAGAGAAACAGGGATTATGCAGCCTGCCCCCGAGTGTGAGGGGGTACAGCTACTGCCCACCCCACAGCACCTCCATGCTCGATGGAGCTGCTTCAAGATGGGTTTTACAGCGCTGTTGGAGAGAGCAAGCCCACAAAACAGAGACATGGACACGGACCCCAAGCTCTGCTACTTTCTGGTCACCTACCCGGGGCTGCATGGTAGTGAGAAAGAGGAAATGGAAACATACAACGCAACCAGTTCAGTGTTAACTGAAGTGACTCATTTTTACATTCAAAGTTGGTTTGTTGTAAGACTTTGTTTCTGGAGAAGACCGGAGAGGATCCTGGTGATCAGAGCTGAGTGTGGCAGTTTGGCTTTGCAGGGCTGGTGCTTGCAGGTCTGGCTTCATAAAGAACATCCAGAAGGCGCATATAGCAGTGCAGAACTAACACAGAGCATTTACTCTTAGTATGAAAATGGGGAACATTTTATTTCCTCAGGTTCTATATTTAGATCTTTTATGTGGAATAAGAATTTTGGGGCTTCTTTTTAATTTTCGAGAAGAAACCCTGTGCTGAGCCCCTGGAAGCAGATGGGTCTGGAAGGAGAGTCTGGAGCCAGGCAGGGCCACTCTGCACCCTTTGAGGGATGCAAGACACACTTCCAGCCAAGACTCCCATGGCACAAGGATGCCTTCTATGCTTAGAAGGGCCCGACGAGGCTATAGGGGCAGTAGTCTGGTCTCAGGCAACATGCCCTACCAGTAGAGCCATCCTCCACCTGCTGCTCCATCCTACAAGCTGTTCAAAACAAAAGGAAGTGCTCACCTGTAGGAAAGCAAGTAAATGCAGCTTGGGTCATTTCACAGCTCCTCTTGTTTGCCAGCAAAGCAGAATATGTTCTGCCTTGTCACACCAGGCTGAGCTGTAGGGATGAGACAGGGAAGTTAACAGGAGGCATCTGTGCAGGTTAGCAACTAACTATTTAACTAGTTTTGGGCCAGATGGGTCATTCTGGAGTACAGAGGTGTGTGCCTGCCCCTTCACACCACCTGGAGATGGTAGATCTCATGCAGTAGCATCTGATATGGAGCACCTCAATGGTCATTAAAGCATTGCAGTGCTCAGCCCACCCATCAGCCATTTGCTTGCAGATCACAGGTGCTCTAGATCAAATTAATTCTTCCAATATTTCTGTAGTTTTCAATATTTGTGTACATAACACCAACAGGTAAAAAAGGGTCAGCAAAGAGCCAGGACTTCAGGAACTGTGTTGCAGCACAAAAGTCAGGATCCCTCTTTCCCCTCTTTGATCCATCCATTTACACTCTGCCATGGGACCTGTGTTTGAGCACTGGCTTTTTGAATGTGCTCACCTCCTCCTTACCAGTTAAAACATTTAGCTGTTGCTGTTTGAAGTACCAGTGTATTCACATCTTCACTACAAAGGTCATGCATCTCAGCTCATAATACTGTCTTAGCCTACAACAGCTCGGTGTTCACGTTTAAAGAAACATAAATGCTGAACAATAAAAATATTAGACAATTCTTCTAAGCCTGTGTGTACACTAATATTCCTATTAGGCTGGAAAACAGATTATTAAGCACGGAAAGACTATTGCACTAATGCCCCTTATAAAACCAGCCTGAGTTTGAGTACTCAGAAAGCTGCTTATCTGTTCCTTTGGACAAAGAGGACTCAAATGCCTTTCAATTATTAAAAGGGATGAATTATGTCTTGATCTAAACTTGGAAGCCAGAGGAGCCACAGACCTCTCTGAGACCTCTGGAGCAAGTAAACGCCTTTAGATCCAAGCTCAGATTTTCAGACAGAGCATGTGACTTCAGGATCTCTCATTTGTTTGTTTGTTTTCAATCAAACTTACTTCCAAGTGATTTGCATGAACACTCTTTCAAGTGCTTCAAGGAAAGCTCCATCCTCAAGGACTGTGCCATCCTAGGTGATAACAAATAGATGTGCAAGGAGGGACTGGGTGCCCCGTCCTGTGCATGCAGGTCTGTCTGATGCCACCTAACAGCCTTTTATAAGCCTAATGCAGCACTGTAATCCTGAGAGGTCTCTACATCAAAGGCAATCATCTCACTGGTAAGCTGCTAAAGCTTTGTAAATGGAGTATTTCTTTGTCGAACACCAGACCTGGGTGAAAGCCAAGGTCCTGAAGGTTAAAGGACGATAAGGAAATACAGCAGACCTACAAGGCTACTGGATATATTTTCTATTTGCAGATTTATGTGTCTGTCTTGGCATGTGTTTCTTGTCATGCACACAGTGTGAGCGTTGTATTTGACACTTCAAATCAAGGAACAAAGGACTAAAACAAAAGAGGAGACTAAATTGAATTGAATTAATTTGCTTATCCTGCAAATCAACATCTGCTCAGACCTATTTCTTTCAACTCTGAAGTTGTCGTAATGGAGTATTTTGCCTTCTGCTCGGTCTAATTATAGACACACAAGACAAAAGCTCTTAATTTTGCTCATAGCCATCAGTGGGAGCTTTGCTCCTGCACCGAGAGTGGGCACAGTTAAACCAAGCTGTGTTTAAAGGCATTTTTTCAGAAAGGTGTTTTTCCCAGTAAGTTGTGTGTTGGTACCCATCTAAGGGGATGTTTACTTAATTCATTGTCTAGCTACTTTTCAACACCAATGAAAATCATCAGAGAACACAGGAAGCCAAAGGATCAGGTCCACTCAAGCAGGGATAGGAGAAAAGTGCTTGAGAGCACAGAGCTCTGTTATTGTCATCCTGCAGTGCCTGAGGTGACCTGTGCCACAGCACAAATGAAGCATCCCACACCACTCAGGGCCACAGAGAGGGTCATAACTCCATACATATCCACCATGAAAGCCTTTCCTCCATGCTCGTGTGGAAGTAAAGCTCCTGCAGGATGGAGGTGTCAGGCTGGGGCAACCACTGAGCCCAGCACAGACATGCTTTCAGGTTCAGTGGCATCAGGCCGGAGAGCCTGAGCCTCACTGTCCTCATACCTTCAGCTATGACATGTATATGACCTTAGCAATGAAGGTCATATACAGATGACCTTGATTGAACAGAGATAGAGATTTCTGTTCATCTCAAATTCTATCCTTCTCCTGCCATCCCCATGAGAGGTGCAGGTGTCCCACACTGTAATGATAAAGGACTGTGGCTTAATCCTTTCAAATTTCATTAATTTTCTTGGAAATATGAGGTATTCCCATTTCAATAGGTCTCCAAATGCACACGGAAATCTTCAGCTGCTGGCTGTCCTGATGGAAATGACATGGGTTTATTTGTAGCCTCGGGGCCAAACTAGGTTGGATACAAATAAATACAGTTCCATTGTTGTCAGAGAAGTGTCTATATTGACTTACACTGCACAGGAATATAACATGACTTTTCTTTGCCTTGATTGTTTTGGCACAGCTCATGAAGCAACATGTCTGGCTTACAAGGAACTGTCAACACCAAACTTCAGATCTGCTATTGAAGAAAAGGAGCACTGCCGGGGTTTCCAGGACTGCTGACCACAAACCTGAACGGAAAAAGGACATGGGGATGGAAACGTGCAGAGGAATTGCTCTTCCCTCCTTCCAGAGACGCACGTGCCTCTGCTCGGAACGTTTCTCTGGTCAGGAAAGTGTCTGCAGCATCTGGCAGCAAGTCCCTGCCCTGTGGCTCCTTGAGATGTTGTCTGCCTGCCTTATTGCCCTTCTGCTGCTTCTGCTGCTTAGCAGCAGCACTGGCTGGAGGCTACCCCAGTACAATGCGTGGCCATTATATCCTCTATAGAGTTGCAGAGCTGGGTGAGACAAGAAGATACTCCCAGCGTTTGATATTCGCAGCTGTAGGTTGCAAACTAATTAACTCCCCTATCTAAAGTCATCTTCAGCACACTAACGAGGTCTTCTTTAAGCAAGGCTCATTTATAAAAGAGCATCGCAGTAGCAGTACTGGGCCTCATACATGTAGGGTTTTTCAGAGAAGCTCTGGGAGATTATGAGTCTTTTGCCCCTACATCAGAGTCTTCAGATTTGAGTGCTTTTATCTCCATTAGAAATATGCCCTGGAAAACACAGCTGTTGAAAGTAGTCCCTGTGCATGGGGCTGTATTGGCATACACACAGAAAGGGTCAGGATGAGTGGTCTTTTAACTTCCCTCCATGGACCTACAGCACCTTCCCTACCTGATGTCTCTGGATCCTCCATCAGAGTGGCTGCCTCAAACATCCCATGGATCTCCCTCTGGATGTGACATATTGAACCAGAACTTATGGCAAAAATTCAATATTGTCATATAAGTGTAAAGCCATTATAAAAATAAATAAATAAATAAACCCCAACCAAAACACCACCAACAACCAAACAAACCCAACAAATCAAACAAAAAGATCCTCTGAAAATCAGGCCACCCATTCCCACTATATAACTCAGTTGCAAGTTTATCCTCCAGAATCCCTAGAGAAGCAAAATTCCCTCAGTGAGGGCAAATGCAGGAGTGGTCCAGATGTTCCCTGTAAAATGGGGAATAAACAGCTGAAGGGAAGTTAGTGCTGTGGTTAGCTATTGAGATGCTGCCTTGCAAATGGGCACAAGAGTTCCAGGTCTAAGGGACGTGGTAACCATCCTTGTTCCTCCAAACACTGGAAAACATCTACATTTGTCTGAGTGGTGCTTGGCTGGTCTTTTCAGTTGGATTTTTTGTTCTAATAAACCAGGAAAAAGGGTAGGAAGTAGAGCCGGAATGTGCCTGGTGAAACCCTGTCCTGCACAAGTCAGTCCACTGGTTTTGATAGGGTCAGTATCTGACTTTGCCAGCCCCCCTGTGTCTGTAATCCTGTGTAAGGAGTATGGCAGTAGCTGGATGTAACTGCTGTATCCCAGACATCTGCAGGACCTTCTCTGCAAGTGGCACAGGCTTCTTCCAGCTGAAAGGCTTGGAAAATGAAGGTAACACTTAAGCAATATCCTTTCCTAGAGACAAAGCAGGAATTTGGAGCATTCGAATAGTCCATCCCCAAAGAATCTTTTCCAGGTCTGACCTCAGTCCTTGTGCATGCTGAGACAGGACTATGTAAATTTGTAATCAGCGTTGTGGACATGATTTAAGACACTATAATATGTATCTCACTATCACATCACAGTGCTTTGAATTGAGGAGCTCAAAGTATTGTATTTTCATGCATATAGCTTGCATCTCAGATAACTCACTGTAAAAGAACTGTCCTTTGCAAACCAGTATTTAGCTGATCTGCATCCTCAGATAACCCAGGGGTCATCTCAGAGTATCAGTTATGTACTTGAAAACATGGGTGTAGGGTGGCAAGCAGCCATCCGCTCCTTCCTCTAAGCCATCCGTTCTGCTCCCACCTCCTTCCCACAAGAAGAGAGGTTTCCTGCTGTCGCCATCGCCCTCCCCATGTGCAGCAGATGTGACAACAGACCCAAGGGCATCTCATTCTGTTCACACCTACCCTCTGGTTCAGTTTTGTTTCTACATGCAACTGCTGGTGCTGGCACCAAGCATGGCCTGCTCCAAGGGACAGTCAGTACAGTGGCAGCCTGCAGCTGCCAGGAGCTGATGCAAGGAGGGTGGGAATGTGGGGAAAGTCACAAGTTTGGCCTTAAAACTGTGGTGAAAAACAAAATAACTAATGCTGTCTCTATTGCATATGTTGTCCTGTCAGAGGTAGCTCTATCCAGATGATCTTTCTGCATCTTGTTTTCTTCATTCCCAGCTCAGAGGGCAAACTAAAGCCTCGCTGATGCAAATTTCCACTCCAGCCTACAGAAGCTTGGCAGCAGAGCTGAGCCTTTACGGGGTTGCTTGCTGCAGCCAAGAGCTTAAAATTAGACTTCTAATGCCACAGCCAGCACCCAAGAGGTGACCTGATTTTCAGAAGTGGGGAAATTTCAGAGCCTGATCCATGTATGGTGTGAAACTCCACAGAAGCGACCGAGTCTGCAGCTGAATCAGCTGCTTAAACCCTGTTTTGTACCAGTTGGGCAGGTCTGCAACGTGGAAGGAAACCATGCATTTAAAACCCAACTGTCCTCTCATTAAGGGACTTACCTGCAGAGGTGTTTCATCTGTGGCAAATTTATTAGCCCACCTTGCCTCCTCCAAACTCTTCTCACTGGCAAAAATGTCTGCTCATCCCTTTCAGTTGAGCAACTTTGCACATGTATTTATTCAGCTGATAACGGCATAATGTATTTGCAAACCTCAGCTCACAGGCACAGAAATTTGCCAGGCTATGGGCTTTATTTAAAAGCATAAATATATTTCATGGTTTCCGAGTGAGCCAAAGAAATACCTAGCCTCCCAGCCAGCAGCAGCAGTGCTGCTGGGTGCACACAAAGGCGGTCAGCTCTGACAAGACAGTGACACATAAAACCATTTTTATAACAAAACCTGTGAGTGTATCAACCCCTTTGCACATGCTGCACCTTGGGGCCTGTGTTTGTTTTTGACCAAGGTCAAAATGAATTATATCCTCACTGCCGGGTTTGTTAGAAAGGTCTTTGAAAGCAGATGGGATTGTGAAACACTCTTTTACTACACCTAATGCATTGCAAATAACAGTGAAAAAACTGACAGCAGGCTGGAATGCCGAGAAAATTGCTTTGATAAACTAAAGTGTTTAAAATAAACTTTAATGTTATTGATTTTAACCCGTGTCGGGAAGCTGAAGCGAAAAGCATTCTTTGTAGAGTAAAAGAGTTCAGCTTCAAGCTTCTGTAAAACTGAGAAAACCAACAACACAGGGAGCAAGAATTAGTCTGTGAAAAGCTGGAGATGTGCGAGCCATCTCAGAGGAAAATAAACACCCCCGTGATCACAACAAAATTGTCTATTAAAGCTGTGAAACAAGAAATCAGCACTCGCTGGAGCAATGCCCACAGGGAGCTGCTAAGTCACCAGGCCCCATCTCATCCCAAGCTTGGGGACATAAAGGCTGTCTTTGCTCCACTACAGACTGGGACAAACAAAAGTGACAATCTCCTATAGGAAGATGTCCCCAGAGTCATCAAAATACATAGAATCATAGGGTATCTCAAGTTGGAAAGGATTCATAAGGATCATGGGGGAGGGAGCATCATAAGCATCACCCATAAGCATCATAAAGACCCATAAGCATCATAAGTTGGACTCCCATCTCCTCACAAGACTACCTAATACTAAGCCATATAACTAAAAGCATTGTCCAGGTGCTCCATGAACTCTGATAGGCTTGGTGCTGTGACCACTGTCCTGGGGAACCAGTTCCAGTGACTGAGCACCTTCAAAGTGAAGAACCTTTTGCTGATGTCTAATCTGAACTTCCCCTCATGCAACTTCATCCTATTTCCTTGTGTTTATCACTTGCATTTCTCCTGTCCATAGAGCCAGGGGAGTGTTTGGAGCCCAAGGAACCAGTCAGTGCCCTCCCATACCTCCTCCAGGAGAGGTGTCTGCTACAGGGAAGTGGCAGCACACAGGGCAGATGCTCCACCAATATGCATCTGATGGATGTGCCACACTGGCGTGGACCAGTATGCCTGGAGGGTCAGGCCCATTGCACACCAGTCCTGCCAAACAGTCTGGAGGGGTAGCCAGCTCCATTCCTGGGCGTTGGGATATCCCTCATGTCAGCTGCCTGTGTCCTTGGGATCATTTCTCCTGCCCCAGAGGAGGCAGGAGATGGAAGCTGCCAGGGTTTCTCCAGATTGCTGTTTGTTATCAAAGCAGCTGGTCACTTGCCTTCAGCGATGAGATCAGAGCATATTACCTTCCTCAAGCTTTTCTGCTCCTCCTCCTCCCTCTGATCCCAGCCCTCCTTTCTGGCTCTGCAGGTCCCATTTCTGCTCAGGGATTGTGAGGGGTCTGTCCATCTCTGTTCAATGGTAGTCCGAGCAAGAAGACACAACCTTTAAACATCCAAAATAACTCTACCAACAGCCCCAGAGAGCTGGGAAATGCTGTCTCTTGCCCAGGCCATGTCACAGAGCTGGGCTGGGACTTGGAGTCTTTGAACTGACCCCAGATTTGAGGCTTTAATGCCCCATCCTGCTCCATGTCCAAATCTGCTTGCACTGAGCCGAGCAGAGGGTCAGATTTGTCCAGGCTGCTTGCTTGCTTCTTTTTTCCTGGAAATCTCCCAGCCAGCTGCTGCCGTGGCCTTGTCTTGTTAGGCTCACGAGGTCTGATAGGATCACAGCCCGAGATAGTACAACCGCAGGCCAAAACGACTCGTGTCATCTGCTCCTCACTTGTAGGAATAATAACCCAAAGACCCGATGGTGACAGGCCTGTAGGGTCCCCCTTTGGGGTCCTCCTGTCCGCAGCACCTGTAGCTGATACATCTTCTAGGTCCTCCCTTTTATAAAAGCACAAAACATCACTGGATTTGCCTCTAGGCTGGTAGATACTATTGTGTAAAACAGCTGCTTAACCCCTGAGGGCTCTCCTTTTGGCTCAGTCTCAGGATGTGGAAGCCAGATAAAAACAAAATCTCCTGATGAAATATCTCTGCTGGACTGGGGACCCATGATAGGAGTGTAGGGCCCCCAGCCCCAGCTTGCCACGGGCAGCACAACGGTATCGTCCCATTTCGTGATTTGATCTGTCTCTGCCGTAACCCACTCCACTTTCTGATGGCCGCTGAGGCTTTGCTGCTTTGCTTTTTTCATATACCAACACAACCCCTCTGGGTATTAAATCCTACCTCAGGTACAAGTCTTTAAAAATATATATCAATATGCACTATTTCTGAAAGCCTACTGCAATCTGCAAAGCTGCTGTTGTTGAATTAGAGATATTTGAGGGGCAGATAATAATAATGGTAATATTATGTCTCAAATGGACTGTTTAGGATAACGACTGTTCCTTGAGTGGTCACTGCAGGCAGGGCCCCACTTGGCAATGTCCCCCGACTTGCCCTATCCCACTGTTTGCTGGACCATGGGACTACCTACATTTGGAACCAAGGAGCCAATTGTGGGCCACAAACAGCAGAGCATGGCATAAAAAAAAGAGGGTGTGATTTAGCCCTGCAGATGTATTTTTAGACTTTCTATTTTGGACTACTCATCTCTAGCATAACATCTGTTGGATCATTTTATAGCTATGATATTGTTTACTGGTGACCGGCTGACACTGACACTGCAGGGATTTGGTAATAGTATTTTTTTCTGTGTAGCTGTAGATACGTGTTTCTGGAAGCAGTGGGGACGGGCAAAAGACCTGTATTTAAACATGACAGCAAAGGGAATACATTCTTAAAACAGTAATTTTCTTGCTCCTTGTAGGATCATCTACTCTGTAAAAGACAAAAGAAGCAAGCTGCAGGCTAACGCTTGCTATTCAGAGACTACCTTGAATTTGACCCTTCTGCTCGATTTACTCTGCAGAAGCTGCTGAAATGGTTATGTCA
>JBCJKH010019970.1:0-10565 GCA_039877255.1 Loriculus beryllinus
TAGTTATTTAAGTCCTTTGCAATTTCTTGTATACAAAGGAAAGAACCTACCAGTAGATGTGAAGCATAACCTTCATCACCTTGTGCCTAATAGCTGTTTAGTGATTTAGGTGAAAGTAGGTCGTAGTTTCATTTCATGTTTTAGTGAATAAATGTCCACTCAGAAGACAAACATAGTTAAAATCATTGTGAAACTAGGAATGTTGTTGTCCAGGTCTATAGATATATCTTGAGAGAGGTTTCCATTTCCAGAGAAGATTTTGTCATCTTACATGGAAGCATCAAAGATAGCAACTTCTGTAAGTAGTTTCCAGCAAACTTCTTGGAGTAGGTTTGTAAGAACTAGCTTCTGTTTATAAGAGAATAAACATGACTAAGCATGATAAAGTCAAATAGATAAAAAAGAACTTTCAAAAATAGCAGTTGTAACTGTATGCAGCTGTATTAATTTTAAAATATATTTTTATAATAGCATTGGATTGTTTGCATCATATACCAGTACTATAAAAGAAGCATACAAAGTATCAATTCTAGCAAAATAATATGTCCGTGGCTCACCCCATTCCACATTTGTGCACACAATCTTTCTACAAGTTACAGAATAATGGTTGTCTTTTTTCAAACAGTGAGAATACAAACACTAGCAGATTTCCAGGAACTACAACACCAATAAAAACAAATGTTAATTTGAAAGCCAGTGGTTGATATTTCACTTATAACTGGTTTTGAAAAGAAATACTGAAACTCAAGATGAATTCCTGTCTTTATTTTGTTACCCTGCTGGAAGAGACACCAATAAATCTCCTGAAATGAGGGACAAAAACACAGTCACCTGAAAACTCATTTGTGTATCAGCCTTGCAGAAAGCAGGATGAGCCCAGATTCTACTGTGACATTAGAAAAAGTATGTTTCTCTGTATATTTTAGATGAATCACAATCTTTGATAGTGTATTTTAAGACTTTTTCAGCATTTTGTTACTAGTATCCCATTTTCTTTCATGCTTTAAAAGTTTTGATAAAACTTCCTTGTTTACCTACAGTTTTGTGATGCCAGGTAAGACGACATAGCTGCAGAATCCTAAACTAAATTTTACATAACCTGCTGGCTTTCCAAAGCAAAATAATCCACAAGAGAGTTTTTCTGAAACTTTTCAAACTTCTCAGCAGCATCAAAGACATCTCCAAACCTGCAGGCTCTTAATTGCTTTCAAGGCTTTACTTACTTACTGGACCAATTTTCCTACTTGAGATCTTAACATATATACCGTTGGAGGAATAGCAGGAATTACCTGTATGGTAACTGATGTGATTTGCTCTTTAATGGGTTTTAGTACACTGCAGCTTTTAGAAAACTACTGGCTAATCACTCAGCTGGTGTCAGAAAAAGTAAAGGAAGTTATACCAATTTGCATTGAGTACCTGTATTTTGATTGGTTTCCCATAATTTATTGTCTGTGTTATTGATTGTTGATGTAAATGTGATTGTTTCTGAGTTGTTTTGACATCCTTCAGCACATTGTTTAACATAACATGCTGGCACAGCTTGGCTGGGCAACATCCCAACAATACGTCATTCTCAGAAAATGACAGAGAAAATGTTAATAGTACTGGAAGACAGGGGCTTTTAAAATGCACTTATCAAGAATAATACCAGAAAATAGTAATTGTCAAAGAGGTAACGAATCCTGTATGCCATGAACAAACCTGTTCTGAAACTCATAAAATCATGAAGGAAAAATACTAGCACTCAAAGAGCCAGGACAGGGCCTTTTTGAAAAGAGAGATATCTATGCAAAGACCTACTATCGCAGCCGCACTTTCAGAGAAGCAAACTGAAGCATGTACAAAGGGAATCAGGAAGACGCTGCATATTGTGTTAGCATTTGCAGAAGCTTCTATGATCCTCTGTTACCCCTGCTTGCTTCTACAATTCTCTATTACCCTTGTCTGATTTTACATCTGCATTAAATACAGCTTGACAGACACTGTAGATTAGAATTTTCTAAAAATACATCTGAAGCCCCAAAGGGGTGTCTGACAGCTTTTGGCATGTATAAAAACAACTGAGATTTAACTCCTGATGTATTTGTGTTGTGCAAGCAGCCTTATCATTGGCTGGCAGTGCAAACAGCTCTTTAAAACCACTCATTAACTGCCTTGATGAACTCAGTGAAGAAGTATAAAAGATCTAGCCTTTCCTAACTTCCTGCCTTGTGATCAGTACACTAGTTACTGTTATATTGTGATTGCTCATAACTATATTATATAGCAGTGTCATTTATCTGTGATGTCTGAATGAGACTAAGTTGCTGAAGCTGTAAGTTTAAACCAAGTGACACTGGCAGTACCAAAACCCCAGTTTGTGGGGACTTTGTGTACCAGAAAGTGTGCCTCTTTAGAATTAAGAAATAACTTTGTTTTCTATTTAGTTTAGTGCTTTCAAAAGGGATTGACCAGAAAATCCTCTGGCTATGCACAGAGCTGGTGCAGCAGCAGCTGTGACAGAGTAAGATTTCTCACATTGTTTTAGTTCTAGGAGTACTTGAAAGAGCTGGGATACCTATTTTATTGCAACTGTCTTTTTACAGTAGCCTGTGGATAAGTCAAATTGTTTCACTCTCAGGATCAGTTTTATCCATAACTTATAATCTATAAATTGAGGGAAAATCCAAAATGAGAATTAAGTGGGTCTTTGAAACTCCAGTTTCAAAAATTGCGGTTCCATTTCATCCATAAATGTATCACATATATACACAGCTATAAATGCCTGAAATTGATGAAAAAAAAAAGCCCCTTCCTTGATCTGAAGATTCACTAGGTGCCTATGAAAACTGTCTTAACCTGAGCTACTACTTTCCACTGTTTTATGTTTTCAAGGAAAAGCCCTCTTTTGTAATATTTACTCCTTTGTAGGATTAGGGAGAGCAAAATCCCAACAGTAGATCTTTCTAAAGATCTTTCTAAATCTCCATTACTATAAGGGAATCTGTGATCTTGAATCTAATTATGGAATTACAACTATAAAGCCATTGTTCCTATGTTGTTGTTTGGTTGTTGGTTTTTGTTTTGGGTCTGTTTTGTTTGTTTGGTGTTTTTTTTTTTTTTTATACAAGGTTATTACAACTGGAGAATACTTTCAAGATCAGTGAATATTAGAAGCCTATTCTCTATGGTAGTTGTGACTGATGTAGGAGTGCTAGTAGGCAAAAAAATTAGAACATTCCTGCAGAACTCAACATGGAGAATTTCTGTTTTGTTCTCAAGTGTAATGCTCTTAGGAAAAATGTCTTATGATAGGACTTGCTCTGCTTATTAATTGGAATGCAAATATATTGAAGTATTTATTTTGCAGGAGCAACTAGATACTTACATTTTCATGTAAATTACTATGTATCAATAAGATACATTGTTACATTATTCTATTCTAACCGACTCCCCCACCCCCATCCTTCCATCCAAAAAGGGGCTAAGCAGCTTTTTGGTGTTTCAGGTTTTTAGTTTTAGCTAGTTTATACTTGATGAAAAATAAAACTGTTCATGATAATGGTCATTTGTACAAAAATGATTCCTCAATTATCAAAACAAGTGTTAATTCATACATAGCAGTGCTATTGTCTCTTGGAAAAGATGTTGCTCCCTCCATGAAATCAAATAACATACTTAATCTTATCAAATGAAAACATAATGCAGTCTAAATTATGGGTCTATTTAGAGATTGGGATATTTATTTTTATGTATCATCTTTATTGCAGTAGCAGCAAGAAATGTTTATGAAGACATCACCTACAGTTGTCAAAACCTCAGTGCTGATATGATTGCTATTAATTACAACCAAAGTATTGTACATCGTATAGTTCCATGCTTCTGCCTTCCCTTTTCTTTTTATTTTTCCCATGTTCACTGCTATCTTTTATCTCTCCATATAAGAATGACATTCAAAACCATAACTATACCAGAACAGATTGAATGCCTATCTAACCTGTACCTTGACTCCAACAATATTGAGTATCAAACATCATATTTTACTTCTGCTTCCAAGAATCTATAGCTCACACACATTTAGAGCCAAAGCTGGTTTGTATTTAGGAGTCCCAATTGATTCTGACTTATTTATCTAACCACGTTCTAGATCCATGTAAACATTTCCCATTTATAACCTGGAATCATAAATTGTTTAGGTTGGAAAAGCCCTTTAAGATCACTGAGTCCCACTGTTACCTAACACTGACAAGTCCACCACTAAACCATGTCCTTAAGTGCAACATCTACACATCTTCTAGATACTCCCAGGGCTGGTAACTCCAGCAGTTCCCCATCCAGTCTGGTCCAATACTTCACAACCCTTTCAGCAAATAATTTTTTCCCTTAATTTCCTTAATTTAACTCCACTCACCACCACTATCTGGGCTCAGCCATCTAGCCAGTTTTTTACCAGTCAAAAAAGTATGCCCATCCAAGTCATGAGCAGCTAGTTTCTCCAGGAAAATGCTGTAGGAAACTGGGGCAAAGGCTTTGCTAATGTCTAGGCAGACAAGATTGACGTCCTTTCCCTCATTACTAAGTGGGTCACATTGTCATAGGAGATCAAGTTAGTCAAGTACGACCTGCCTTTCAGAAACCCATGCTGACTGGCCCTTATTGCCTGGTTGTCTTGTACATGCCCTGTGATGGCACTCAGGGTGAGTTGTTCCATAACCTTCCCTGGCACTGAGGTCTGGCTGACAGGTTTGTAGTTCCCTGGATCCTTCTTCTGGCCCTTCTTGTAGATGGGCATCAAATTTGTTAACTCCCAGTTAACTGGAACCTCCACAGTTAGCCAGGACAGATGATAAATGATTGGAAATGGCTCTGACCGCTTACCAAACTAACTTGTACCACATTTCCTTCTTTGCCTAAAGAATTTTCATATTTTTGCACAACACTTTTAATAGAATAATACCATTTGCTATCCAGCAAGGTCTGGAAAGAAAAATCACAGAATATTCATGAAAATGTACAAGAATCCCCAAAGCTTTCTTAATTTAGGAACAAATAATTAGCTTTTAAAAACTTGCAGATGAGCTAAGTTATTTGTCATTCATTATTCCTGGCTGATCTCCAGTATTCCTTATTCCAAACTTTCAATCAGTCAGAAAACAGAAACAACATGTGACTTGGGCTCTCAGCTAAGTAATATGAATAACAAATCACTGAAAGCAAACAATAAAAAGTTTAGTAAACAAAAACTGACACAGTGAAACTATGCAATGGACATGATAGAATGCTCAAAGCTCTGACTTACTACTCAGAGTACGTTTGTTGCAAAAAAATCAAATAATAAATTACTATCTAATTGTTTCTATGTTTGTTCGATTTTTGTCAAAATTTTCAATTTTTTGCTTATTACTGTTTTCCAGTTCCCACGTAGTTAAAATGTGCTTGATGCTTCTAATCTCTTTTAATAAATCAAATTACTATTTTACTTCTTCAGGGGCCTGTGTGTATTATCGTACTTCTGAACCACCTATCTTGTTTTATTTTTTGGAAAATAGAGTGCTTTTTTACCTAATCATAAAGCTCTGTTTTTTCTTAGAAATATAGCAAAATGCAACTTACAAGAGGTTGAACATAAGAAATCACCTGTCATAACTTCATTGCCACTAGACCCCAGAGAATTAATGCCTTAAAGTCAATAACAGAGACTTCTAATTAAAATCATAAAGCATCATCATGACAGTGTATGGAGGAACCTTTGTAAAGAACTCTGGCATTTTCTGGTGTGATCCTGATATGGCTAATTGCATTGTGACTTGCCTTTATGTGCTTATGTAAATAGCACTGGCTTCCAAAGCAGAGCTTTCTGGCTGCTTTTGTCAGTGGGAGAGTAGTTTCCCCAAGGGCCTTTTCTTTGTGAAACACCAGCTGGTGGGAGTTTTGCATTGTTAACCCTTATCTTCAGTGGCAAATAAGGGAGAGGGGGAGAGAGAAATAATCAGGAAAAAGAAAAATTTCCTGATTTTATCTTTCCGTTTATTTATTTATTTTTTTTATTTTTAATAGAACCTTGTACTTTGTGCCCCCTTTTCCCCACATTGAAGCTTTAGGGGCCTACAGCAAACTCCACTTATATTTTATTAGTATATGTGAAGATAAAGTTCTAGCTCTGAGTTTTTGTGCGGAGTCTAGTGCTCCATTCCCTGGCAATTTACAAAGATGTTAAATAGAAAATTTTACATTCAAACATTGCTACTTACAATTTTACCTCTTTTTAAACCCTGGCACTTAATCCAAGTACTTTCTCTTTTCTGCAAAGATAAAACTAATAAAGACATTTAAATAAATTCAGGAACTTTCCCCACTTCAGAAGCATATGAGCAAGTGCTAATATGGTGTGAAAAGCACATTTATGAAATGTTAAGATTACTGTTAATAAGCTAGACAAGAAAATGTAATTACATATGATAATGCCCTGGTTATTGTGAAATTAAAAAAAAAAAACCAACTTGATTCTTAGCAAAAAATAAAGATATTTCTTGCTGTCTCAGTATTAGTTATACAAAAATATGTTAAAAAGGGATTAAATATTTATTTCCTTCAGAATCTCATTCATTGTATTTTCGCTATACAGTCTTTATGTATTTCAAGCCCAATGTGACAAAACCATACCATGCAGTTGTCAATGTAGATTTCCTCCTTACAAGACTGTTTTTACACAAAGACTTGAGCTATTTAAGCCATAGTATGGAAGACAAATACCCCAAATGGTTATGATTTTTAAAATTCCATTGATTTAAGGCTATTTTAAGAAAGCTAGCATGACAATAAGAATGAAAATACAAAGGTTGCTCATTAAAACTCCACTTATGCCTTTGAAGATAGACAAAACCAGTAATTTGGAGAAATATCAAATCTTCTAAGAAATCAAGGTGGAAGGAAAGTTTGTTAGTTTTTCTATCATAACTCTTTCCTTTTTGCCTGTCCAGATGTCTTCTGCATTCTGTGTTGTGCACAGGGATTTATACAATCACATTCTGTAGAACAGAAGAATCTGGTGATTCACATGTCATTATTTTCACACTTTTCCCTGGCTTCTGTAAACCTAATTTAGAATTAACCTCAAAAAAGTCATTGTACTAGGAAAATAGAAAAGGTAGGAAAATTAATTCCTGGTGAACAGAGTTAAGTATTTGCATGAGGTAAACTGGCATCACTTCATCAAAATGGCATTATGCCAGCTGTACCATTTCGGTGATTGACCTAAGAATAATAGTTCCACAGTATAAACCTGCATATATTTACTGCAGAAATATTTGCATTTGCTACTTTAATTATTCAGTGACAGACTTTAAATAATTTGTTAAAAAGAGGAAAGTGTGTGTGCAGTTTGTCTCAGTAGCCTTGGGAAAATTTGCGAAGATGACAATGGTATCCACGATCTTCATGGTATCCATGATTCTACTGTGATTTCTCTTTTTCAGTTATATTTGTTCTTCAGCTTTGCTGCACTTTAGTTTAGAACAGAGATCTACAGCCTTTGAGACTGAGATGTAGATGTCACTGTACTTTCATGTAGCTAAGTACAGAAGAATAACAAGAAGGCTTAGTGTGACATTGACATCATACTTCCACCACAGTTCAGCTGGACTTTTTCAACTATTCAAAATGTTCCTGCTTAAGCAAGTAAAATAAAATAGGTAAACCAGAACTGCTTTTTAACCTGTAAGGGGCAGGTTCCTGAGTAAACATTTTTCAGGAGTATTACATGTAAAAACCAATGTATCAGAAGAAAATATTATGATTTCTTGTGTTCTGTTTAATAGAAAAATAAGCCTGAATATGCTCTCAAATAATCCACAAAACCTGTAGTCCCTTTTCAGAAAGCATCGTCCACATTTTCTTTTCTCTCTTTGTTTAGCAATCCAGCATCTCATACCCCAACACATTGGCTAATTATGACTTATCTTGTAGGTGGAAAAAAAGAAAAGGCATTTCAAAGTGTGTTCAAGAAAATTTGTATTTGTTTCTCCAGGCATTTGAGCATGCTTAGTGAAACTTTTTTAAAAAGAAATCATGGAACCAGAGGCAAATAAAAACAAATATTGGGTCATTCTTATTTGCTTTCTAGGTTTTTGAATCTTCCAAATTAATGTTTTCTACCTTTGTCTTAAACAGATTTACTTTTTAAATATATGCTGAATTTCTTTTTTTATTTTTTTTTTTACAAATCACCAGACTGAAGTGTTTAAATAACACAATGACCCTTTACTCAGTGATAATTAATAAGGGATTCAAAATCTGCAGAACTACTGGTACTTACTTTATTCATGAAATGCATAAACACACACAATATTTCTGTTCAAGGCCAAGCAAAGAACAGAATATGGTTAAGGTGAGCTTTTTTTGCTGATTTTACACTGACTTCAAAAGATGATATTTAAATTATTAACTGCTTATAAAATCTGCCAGGAAAGTTATCCTCCAGGTATTCTTTTTCTTTTCCATTTTTTATTTATTTATTTTTTTATAATTGCACTTTAAAATGTTTCCACAACTAAGTGGTCTTCATTGTATAACACTGTATATCTAACATTTTTATAAGGGGGCATGTATGTCAAGAATGCGTTTTGCACCTCACAAACCAATGGTCTAAACATAGCAAGATCTGCAGTAAGATTGTCAGCTGGCAAATCTGATTTGTTTCCTTACCAATACAGAAACAAAGAGGCACCAAGTACACCACACAGGATTCAAGAGCAGGGTCCTTATTTACATATGCAAAGGAAAAATTCTTTTCTATCAGCTTAGAATCTTTTTGTTCTACTTATCTCTCAGTGTGTTACAATAATGAAATTCAGTTTAATAACTAAATATGAAAAGATAGGTCACTGGCCTCCTATATCTGAAACACCATATTTAGTAAGCAGTCCACTTGAAGCCAAAGTGTTGATGATATTAGATCATACTCGTTAGGGCCCAGTTAGTGATATGCAGCTTTAAGAAATTCAAACAACCAAGCATTTTATCGAACTTTTCCTTTCTGTTGTGGAGAGTTATGAAAGAAAATGCAGTAAAATAGTATATAACCCATGAGAAAGACAAGTAATGGAAGACATTTCGATGGCAGTGGGTGGTAAAAGTGTATTGGTCACTGAAGTTATAATTTAATAATTCTTTTCATAGTACAAGGCAATAACCTTTTTACTAGATGAAAACCAAAGTGAAGGTGTTTATAGAAAAAAGCTCCTAAGTCAAAGGTCGTGAAATTCATTAGCCTTAGTCTTAGTTAACGTTGAACCTGAATTAGAAAGGATAACCTACTTGTCATTATTTTTATAGTGACATTTTTAACTAAACAGTCACATTCCATTACCTATGAGGAAAAATCTTGAAAAATGATGCAGATTATTAATAACTTCAAAGTGAATTATTTAAAACTTGTTTACATAATCCTGACCTTGTCACTTGTTCACACTGCTCACCTTTCTCCAGCCTGACCTCAGACCATTCTGATTTTTCCTCTAGGACAATATTTGGCTCTTTGCTTCTGAATAAATGTCTATTTTGTAGTGTTGAGTTGAGAATCAAAGAAAGGAGTAGAATTTGGCCCAGTTGAGCAAACTATGCAAGTATAAATAAATAGAGAACAACAAAAGTTTTATTGCAGAAAATGCTGGAAAAATCCTCATGGATTCTCTCTAACCGAGAGAATCTTGAGCTGTGAAATACTCGAAATAGTTTGAATGTATATGGAGTGAAAAATAAACATATACGGCCTATTTTGCAATCATGGCTACATAACACACACATTCAGGCATATTTAGTGAATAAAATTCTCAAAGTTGCTAATAGCTGTATTGTACTTGCATGCCTCGCTTTAGCTGGAAAGACTTGGCTTTTGTCTGTTACATTTGAAAGCCGGGTACAGATATCCCTAGTCAGCCCATAACATATTACCAAAAAGAATGAGAAATATCTAGTTATAAATCAATAATGATACAGTGTCCTAGTACACTAATTGGATCAGATATTCTGTTGAGCTATAACTTGAATAATTGTCTGACATACTGCCGTCATAGGTAGAAATGTGTGATGCAGATTTTTAACTATTAATCATTAAACATGAAAATCATCACTGTCTAGAAAAAAAGGACTAATTTAATATAAAGTAAGTTATGAAAGCCTGTGAATATCTTCTAGATACAGTTTTCTTGGCTTGAAAGTTTCTTCAAGTGAGTGCAGTAATTTGAGCTGTGTCAACCACGATTACTGATATCAGTTCTCCCACCATAAATGCATAAGGACAATGCTCCCAGGACTTTGTGCAGTCAGAATTGGAAAAACTTTATCTCCATGTCTGTTTTTAAGGATGTGTCAGATGATAATATTGGAGGCACTGAAATACTTCTCTTCAAAAGTCTGTGACATAGAATCATAGAATCACAGAATGGTTTGGGTTGGAAAGGAGCTTAAGATCATCTAGTTCTAACCCATTGCCATGGGCAGGGACGCCTCACACTAGACCATGTTGCCCAAGGCTCTGTCCAGCCTGGCCTTGAACACCACCAGGGATGGAGCATTTACTGCTT
>JBCJKH010019971.1:6204-17640 GCA_039877255.1 Loriculus beryllinus
AAAGGAAGAGCTGGGGAAATACAGGCCAGTCATTCTCACTTCAGTGCCTGGAGAGATTTTACAGCAGATCCTCCTTGAAACAATGCTGAAGCCCATGGAAAATAAGTAGGTGGCTGGTGACAGCCAACAAAGCTTCAACAATGACAAATCATCCCTGAGCAATTTGGTAGTCTTGTATGATGCAGTTGTGGCATTGGTGGAGAAGGAAAAGACAATGAACATCATTTACCTGGAATTGTGCAAACATTTGACACTGTCCTGCATAACATCTTTGTCTCTAAACTGAATCTGATGAATGAACCATTCTATGTATAAGGAATTGGCTGGATGGTCACACTCAAAACATTGTGGTCAATGACTTGATGTCGAAGTGGAGACAAGAGAAGAGTGGTATAAATCAGTGATCAGTATCAGGACAGGCACTGTTTAAAATGTTTGACAGCGACATGGACATCAGGAATCAATATCCGTGGATGCAACAACAGGATCGACTGCACCCTAGTGAATTTTGCCAACAGCACCTTGGTGTGGTACAGGCTGGAGTGAAAGGATACTATCCAGAGGGACCTTGACAGGCTCCAGAAGTGAGCCTGTGTGAGCCTCATGAAGTTCATCAAGGCCAAGCATAAGGTGCTGCATCTGAGCTGCAAGTGCAAATACAAGCTGGGCAATAAGTACATTAAAAGCAGCTCTAAGGAGAACCTGGGTGTGTTGGCTGATGACAAGCTCAGCATGAGCTGGCTTCAGTGTGCACTTGCAGCCCAGAAAGCCAACCATATCTTGGGCTGCATCAAAAGAAGCATGACCAGCAGGTCGAGGCAGGTGATTCTCCCTGTCTACTCTGCTCTCAAGAGACCCTACCAGGAGTACTACATTCAGCTGTGGGGCCCCTAACATAAGAAGGACTGCTGGAGTGTGTCCAGAGGAAAGAGACAAAGATGCTCAGGGGGCTGGAGCACCTCTCCTGTGAAGACAGGTTGAGAAAGCTGGGCTTGTTCATTCAGGAGAAGAGAAGGCTCTGTTGACACCTTCTAGCAGTCTTCCAGCACCTGAAGAGGGCCTACAAGAAACCTGGAGAGGGACATTTTACAAGTGCATGGAGCGATAGTACAAGGGGTAATGACTTTAAGATGAAAGAGGATAGGTTTAGAATAGGTATTGAAAATTATTTACTGTGAGGGTGGTGAGGCACTGGAACTGGTTGCTCAGAGAAGTTGTGGATCCTCCCTTCCTGGAAGTGTTCAAGGCCAGGTGAGATGGGGCTTTGAAGAGCCCATGGCAGGGAGTTGGAACTGGATGATTTTTAAAGTCCCTTCCAACTCAAACCATGGCATGATTCTAGGTGTCTATGATTACACCCTCATTGGTATTTTCAAATTGCATTGAAAAATCTTCATGAAAAGACATGCTGCCAATCTTATTTAGCTGCTTCTATTCAATTGTATTATCCCAAAATAACTGTTGCAGCCACTATCCACTTTTATATTTCTTCAGCTATATTCCTTAATTTTAACATGACCACGATATTCTGACATGCTTCTGAGTCATGATTATGTAAATTGTATTTGTATTAAAGACTTGCATGCTCTTCTAGAACTCTTGATAGAAAATTTCTAGCTATTACAGAGGAAAGAGGAAGTCTTTCTTATCTAGCTCTCAGAATAGTTTAGCACCACTTGTAAAATCAAATTAACTGATAAGCACCAGAACAAACAGTTGATATGTGTTATTTTGCTCTGTTTAACAGCAGACATGGCTTTGTATTGTAATTAAGTGTAAGCTTATAATTAATCATACCCATAAATTAATCTTTAACAAGTACTCACTGTCTGGTTTTCATCAGTGATGGAAAGTTTTAGTTATTTTATCTTTCATTCACCTGAGATATGCTAGTATCCTACAAAAAAGGCTCCATACTCATTTTGTCATTGACAAAGGGATTATGGAAAGAGAAGATGCCAGTACTGTTCCATTTTCCTTTTATTGGAGCCAAAGGGTAGGTTAGGGTAATGTATTTAATCGACTCAAATGGAAGCGTAAGAGAGGTCAGGCAAGGCTAGAAAAATGAAATACGAACATAACAAAATATATTTCTTAGCAGAGAGTTAGAAGAACTGTGATTCCGTCCTATTATCCGTACAGTATCTGGTTCTACGTGCGTATCCATAACTTAGTGTAGATGCTAATTTCAGAAAGTTACCTTGTAAAAGTTGTGTTATTTCAGAAAGTAAGAATTTCTCTGTGAACACATCGTTCCCTGCTGTTCTCTTAATAATACATGAACATAATCCAGTTAGAAAATAATATCCAATTTTTACAAACACTAGTTCAACAACATATTTTACTCTGAAGCTCACACACAGTTAAGATGAAAGTTATGATTCTCACACAGCTTGATGAAGTCTAGGAGACTGTATTTCTCTTTCTTTGCTTGATATTGTTTCACTACTAAGGCCACGAGAAACAAATCAGAGCTCTCTGTGGACTCTGCTGTCCCTTCACAATTTATGTTGTTGATGTCCTGTAATGTCAAACAGGACTGCTTGCTATTTTTTAAAATTGTAAGATGTATCTGTAGTGGGAACTTCATTTTGTATTATTTGCTAATACCTGTCTAACTTGCACTGGATAGCTTATTGAATTGCACTTCAAATAGCTGCTCTGACCAAGAAAAATGCTTCAAACTCCAATAAATACTACTGTTGAGAAATTGTCAATACTACAGTCAAGGACAATTGGCTGTTTGTCTTTTAGCTACTGCTAGTATTTCCATGGAACACTGAATCTTTGGTTCAAGGAGTCTTTGCAGAGAAAAGGGCAAACTCGTCATACAAAAGGCACGGGTAAAAAAGTGGGAAGCAATTTTGAATGGATGTTGCTGGCATGAGAGGTAGGACTAAGCATAGAGGACAACATCATTCAAGAAGGATGAGATCTCCAGTCTGACATGTTGGGACCTCAAACTCACAAAAGGTAAAATTAGAATGGGGAGAGAATACGCTACAGAAAGTCTGATATTTGCCAGTGGAAGTTGTAATTTCTGAGGACTTAAAACCAAAAAGTGCTGGTTGAAAGAAAATTCTTTGTTAAGCTTCTTTTTTCTTCCCCAGAACATACTCAGTGATTATGTAAATAAGTGGATGGCAGCATGCATATATAAAGTACTCACTAGCTGGGCTGAATCCCAGGAACACACCCAGACCATGAAAGCAGACTGTGTGGAGGTTGTTATGTTAGCAACCTCATATCTGGCTTCCTGCAAAAGAGTGGTGGCTCACGGCAGAGAGTGGGAACAAAATAATGCAAAACTCAGCCTGAGAATGAGTAATGTATCACAGTCCACTGTTCAGACTGACTGGTATCCAGAGAAGTTACATTGCAAGAACACTTCATTATAGAGAAATTTCATTTAAGGTTAAATCTTTATCTAAATATCTTCTCCCATCTTTTTCTTTTTTCTCACTGAAGATGAGAATGACTAAAGGCTTTTTTTATGGATGAAATATTTTTACTTATTCAGAGAAATGACACCTGTCTTTCATATTTAAAAATCAATGGTGAATTAAAATTTAAAGAATCTGTCAAAACTTTAAATTAATAAGTTTTGCTTCACTACAGCATTTATTGTATTATACATTTGATGTTCAATCAGTCTGTTTGAATATAATGTCAGTGGCAAATATCTTAAAGTTGGATTTATATAGGAGGAAAACAACCATAAACTTGCAATGTGACTGCCACCAACTCACAGCTCATTGCAGGTTTAAAGTCAACGCCTGCATTTAAGCTTGGACTTTAAGCACTTAAAGCAATACTATTTTAGCACACAACTTCAAAGACATAATTAAGTCCCTTATTGTAAATAAGGCTGTGTGTTGAGGCTACTCAGTGCCTTGTGTGTTCAGGCCTTAATTATAATTGCACTAGATATACAGGCTTTGATATTCCTGGTGGAAAAGAGGATAATGACCCATAATATGCTTTTAAAGTATAGACAGTGAACATCTGGAAGAGTTAAGATGAAATCAGGCAGCTGACTACGATGAATCTTTTGATTTATGATGATCACATCTGCCAGAGACTCTGCAAACCTAGGTACTATATATAGGTAAAATGAAAAAGTGTTAATCCCCATGCTATGTGAATACATCAATTTGTGCATTATTTTTCACTTTTATTACTCCTTGGGTTAACTTCCAGATTTAAAGAGCTCTACATTTACTTTGATAAACTCAAAAAAATGTCAGAATAAATAAACATATCACATCCAGCAATATTTTGTCACTAGTATATTATTTGAATTATATTTATTGTTCTAATGTATCTTTCACAAGGCTTTAAATTTTATCATACTCTGTACAGCAGTAAAGCCATTTTCATTGCAAACTTGTAATAGTAATGGATAGCAGCCTTCCGGGGATAAGCTTCTAAGTAATTCATTTCACCTCATGTTGTTCAGCCACCCAGTGAATGAATTTGTTTCCATGACAGAGAAGGATTGCATAGATCACTTTCAAAATTATCATGGGACACCACAAATCAGCAGTAGGGAAAAAAAGGAAAATATGGGTCTTACTATTTCCTATATTTTCTCTAATCCTCGTAATTCATGCTGTAGGAGTGTCAAATAGGGTTCATTAGCAGTCATTAGGAAACCTGAGAACTATCTCTTAGAGAACCCTTTAGTTCTCCAGAATCTGAATGACTTTTTACTTATACTTTTTAAGAGGAGAGTTGAACACTTTCTTCTAGCCAACATGCACTGACATCAATAAAGCTGTATTTCTGCAAAACATATTTCAACATCAGTATTGTTAATAGAGAAAGAATTACAACTCAGAGTCTGATTACTGCATGCACCTCTACTGCAAAGATTTACAAAATAGGCTTATTTTGACACACTATGAGCACCTACTGACTTGAATTGTCTACTCAGAATGCATGAGATGAAGTATAGATGCACTTAAGAGTTCCTGTTTACACTATAAACAGGTTTGTCTCATCAATACAAATACAAAAGACCACAAAGATGAAAACATTTCTAGACCTGGGGAGGCTGTCGATTGGTTTGCTTACATTAAGAGATTTTTACACAGATGTGGCTTTTTTTACACCATATGTGGGCTTTTTCTGCCTTTCTGAGCTGCCGGTTGGGCTTCAAAGCAGCCAGGTATTAATGGCTTTGTGATGCTGTGTTGAACCATTGATCCTGCAAAGTATGCAAGCTCTGTGACAATGACAGAGGCATCATGTTGCTTCTTTCACACTTTCTCTTTTCAAAAGCAGAGAAAAAAAAATCTCTAAGAAAATATTTTCGGTATTTTTATTGAAGCACTTTGGAAAAGAAACATTGAAAATTGTCACAGAAAGCACTAGCAAAGTGAAAAATATTTTTTAACATCTACATGTCAAAACTCATGTGGATTAACTTGGAGTTTGCAATTGTAATAACAATTGTCAGCTTCAGAGGAAATAAAATCCGAGGTGATGTAAAGAAGCAGCTTGTTAGGAATACTTATTGCCAAGAGGGAAAGCAAGACTCCACTCTATCTAATGTTAAGTAACAAAGCAAGCATAGCCAGCCACTGTCTTTGTTCACCTAGTGAACAAATCAGCAGGAGGGACCAGCTCCTCACAGGCAGTTTGAGCACTGGCTCCACCTGAGCAGCAGGAAAAATTTTCCTGATTTTGATTCCTGTCAGACAAGCTAAGACCCAAGAACAGAAGCGTTGTGTAGATAAGATTCAGCACTGTCTAGCTTGACCCATTTTCTAACCCAAGAGAATTTTGTCACAGACTACAGTGAGAGTCTGTATGTGCATGTGTATGAGGGAAAAATTTAAACCTCTTTCCTTCAGCTGCTCAGGTGCTGTAGGCCTACTCTGGTATTGCTCTGAATGCTCAGCCTTAGTTGTCCTATAGCATTTCTAGTAATACAGAAAAACCCCTGGTTTAAATAAAAAACTGGACTCTGTTCTAGTGTTTCTATATGTGTATGCCACTTCAGTGATAGTAATGAAACAGGATTTGCTTATGCTACATGGGAAAGCTGTGCCAAAAATATCGAGTGATTGTTCTTTCCATAAAACTTGCTTTGCAGCATGACTTCATATCTGTTTCCAATACCAAAATAAAAATATGATATTAGACATTATTTTAGTTATAACTGCATGGTGCTCACCCTAGCTAATAAGCTCCTTGCAGATTTGAAAGTGTGAAGGAATTAACCTTCCAGATGGTGGACATGGTGGAGAAAGGGCATCTGTCAAAGTTTACATCTAGGGCTCTACATAACAAAAACAAAGGATGAAAACCCCTGACTTCCAATCATAGCTTTAATTCCCAGGTTGTTCTTTGGTTTTGTACCAACAGCTCTTTGTTTGCTTTCAAAGTAGTTACTCCTTTCTATTTTCTCTTAATAGCTAACTGTGCCATTCGTTAAAAATCATATTTGTTTCAACACCATTTTCAAGGCAGAATAGGGTTCCTTTCAATAATATCTTCTTACATGTTCTGAGGGTGCTTTTGCACGAATACTGAAATGCTACCTAAAGTTCCACATATGCAACATGGGAGATGTCCCACAGTGTAAAAATAGAGAATAACATTAATTAGGTTCAAAGGAACCCAACACTTTCTTAAGAGTAATACCTTGATAATGTATTTGTTACAGTGAAGGCAATGCAATGCGTTACTGCATCACTGTTTCACCTCATGCCAGCTGGGTAGCAGCAACTGTGTTTGCATTTAAATGCAGTCCTTTACAGAAATGAAGCAAAAAATGCATTCAGCTCTGTAAACTACTGTAGTTCTTATTCTCTTTGCAGTGGCTAAAAGCATGTAGAGTTTCTTCATAGACTTCATTAAGACTTGTCATCTCAGGCTGCTATTTGAGCCCTAAATCAAAGTCTAACTGTAATGCTATTGTCTTTCCTTTGCAGATCTGGCATTGTTTCAATCCTTGCCAAATATACATTCAAGGAGTTCTCTTCATAGTTTAGTACATTTATCTTCAGTACTGGCTCTTTTGCTGCAGTTTTCCACTGCTGTGCTCCATTAAAAATCTATTATGTCATATTCATCTATTCTAATATTCTCTATTCCCCAATTTTCTGAAACCTGCCAGAGTATGTAGAAACTTCTTGCTCTCCAAGAAATCCATGTAACGTGATTTAGATGAGAGATGAGTAAAATAAATGCAGCATTGTTTTGTCTTTTATTAACACAGCTAATCACTAAGCATTATTCTACAATTTATCTATTTTGCCGGACAGAAATCTAAAAAGCTTGTGATTATTAGGTTTGGGACTCCTGATATGTTAAATCTCACCCTTACCCAGCAGAATCTTAGGTCCCTTCAGATTCTGGTTGAAATTGCAACTACAAGCTCAGGAGTGTTGCTTCCCAACTAGAAGGAAGTGCAGCAGGAGGGCCAGGAGACCTCCTTGGATGGATGAGGAGCTGCTGAGGAAACTTCAAAGGAAAAAAGAGGCTTATCAAAGATGGAAACAAGGACAGGCGGCCTTTGAAGAATACAGGGATGTTGTCCAAGAAGCTAGGGACTAGGTTGGGAAAGCTAAGGCCCAGTTAGAATTAAACTTGGCTAGGGATGTGAAAGACAACAGGAAAGGATTCTATAATTACAATGCAAATAAAAGACAGACTAAGGGCAACATGGGCCCTCTCTAGAAGCTATCAGGAGAACTGGCTACCTTGGATTTGCAGAAGGCTGAGGTTCTTAATGACTTCTTTGCCTCAGTCTTCACTGGCGAAAGCTCTGACCACACCACCCAGGTCTTGGAAGGCAGAACCAGGGACTGTGAGCACTGGAATGGGTTGCCCAGGGAACTTGTGAATGCTCCATCCCTGGTGGTGTTCAAGGCCAGGTTGGACAGAGCCTTGGGTAACATGGTTTAGTGTAAGGTGTCCCTGGCCATGTCAGGTTCTTTCCAACCCTAACTATCTGTGATTCTATGATTCTACTCAGATCAGCCAAACCTGTGTTTATCACATTTTATAAGTTCAACATTAATATCTCAGATTCAGCAAATACCTTTGCCATTTTATGCCTCATGTCTCTGAAGTTTCTGTGGAGACCAAGGCAATAATTCTATCATTTGTATTCTGCAGGCACGTTTTCATGCCATTTTTTCTTCACTGTGCAGTTTCAGTTGCTCTGGTGACCTTAGCTTAACCCCCTATACTCATTCTTTGCTTGCACTGATCTGTTTCACCCTGCATACTCCACATAATTAAATTTAGCACCAATTATGCTCTGTACTTCTGTTCTAATGCAGTTATCAAAGATTTAAGCTCTTCAAGCTTTTTCTTTTTTGGTTTTCTTTTCCTTTTTAGTGTATAAAGGACAGGATCTTAGAAGTTCTCAAGACTTATATTACAAATCTTTGACAGAGAGACATGAAAACCACATTAGATTCAGAGATTTTTTGCACATTTTGAAATAAGGAAATGCTAATATCTCCTGTTCATCACAAATGTTTCCTTAAAATATATCATGAACTATATTTTAAGCATAGTATAAATGCAGAGTATATATGTATATTTTTCTGGCTGTTTTGAATGGAAACAAAATTATTTGATTCAGAAGTTTGTGAACAGCATGGCCTTCCTGGATTTTTTCCTAGTTTCATCTCTTTCTGTTTGAAACCTTACCTTAATCGGTGTGTGATAATGTATTCAAACAAATAATTGTATTTCTAACGATTCAAAATTTAGTAAGCCTGTAAATTTTTCTATAAATCACAATTGTTGGTGTTTAATTTTCATAACTGCAGGAAAATTTCCAGCACATGGGACTTTAATTAAATAGGTATTTCACATCTAACATCACAGAAATACACAAAACAAAAGGAGTTATGAGATTAAAGGGATAGTCTAAACAAAAACAAACAAAAAAATTTAATTCAAAACTTAGCTTCTCAATCCTAATTAAAGATTCCTGATTCACTGTATCAGCTAAGTGCCTACTTCTGCTATACTATTCTGCTGCAGAAGGACTTCTTGATACCATTAACAATTTTGTGTAAGAAACGAATAAAGGATCAGAACTTTATGTGGATGTGGACCTCTTCCTTCAAAGATTTATACCTCCTATGAGACCATGAGCATTGTTAACTTTCTCATTACCAGAATCTTAGCACATTAAAACATCAGCATTATATGAGCTAATTTGGTTTCCATTTTTTTAAATCTGGGTCTAAATTAGCTTTAAACAAACTTAAAATAATAACTCTGTCAAGAAACAGCTGGAAGATTCTCATGGTATTTAACAAAAATTTCATTATTAAAATTCAAGTTAGAGTATGGAGAACTAGAGACTTGGAAATAGAGAATGTACAGATTAAGTAGTGTTGCAGTTGAGTCCAAATTAATTGGAGAACTAGACATCTCTGTGAAAGGAGAGTTTAGAAGACCCATAAATCAGACCAGTTTTAAACTTTAATAGATTCCATACATCATCATAGTGGTCAGTTCTTAGGCAATATTTAGCATCTTCACTAAATATACAAAACTGCATGTCCTTGACACTGCTAACTAAGATGCGTAAACTTTGGTGTATAGTAGAGTATACGATGCCAAAGAGCTGATATCACATAGTTAGCATTGAGTTTTACAGGCCTTGATAGTCTTATTTATGGACATTAAGGCAATAGGGTTTGAAAGTGTTCTAACAAAAAAAGCATGAACTGAAGCAAATTTTTCATCATTCTTTATGCTTGATGTTTCATGCTACTGTGGCGTTCCCCCAGAGGGGTCTGCTCTGCTCCCCATACTGTTTATCTTCCTTTTTGTGTCTTGACAATCTGATTAGGATGTCTGGTGAAGGGCCTAGAGCACAAGTCTCATGAGTTGCAACTACGGGAACTGGGGTTGTTTAGTCTGGAGAAGAAAAGGAGCAGGAAGAGACTTGTTGCTCTCTGTTAGTCCATACCTCAGAAGTATGGATTTCATCAGAATCATTCCTTTTAAAAAAACCTACAGATTACATACCTAATGAAGTATTGCCGTGCATAGAGTCATAGAATAGTTTGCATTGGAAGGGACCTTCAAAGGTCACCTAGTCTAACTCCATGGCAATAAGCAGGGACATCTTCAACTAGATCAGGATGGCCAGAACCACATTCAGCCTGGCCTTGAATGTCTCCAGGGATGGTGCATCCACCACCCCTTTGGGCAACCTGTTCCCATATTTTACTACCTGCATTGTAAAGGATATTTTCCCCAAATCCAGCCTGAATCTCCTGTCTTTTAGTTTAAAACTGCTACCCCTTAATAAAACAGTAAAGCACTTTAAGCAGTGAAGTTGTGTCACTATTAAAACCTGAATCTGCCTCTGTGAAAAGCAAATGTTTTTCATTGAATTTATGGAAAATGGGACTGGACCAGGATGTCAAAATATCTGGTCCATCTTCCTGCAACACAACCAGGATCACTTTTATTATATAATTAAAGACAGATGCTTGTTTAACATTTTTTAAGGATTCCAGTGATGAGCTATTCATAATCCTAAGAAAAGGTCTCTTGTATTCAGTACACCTAAACCGCTTGCTTACACTGTTAGTCTTGCAATTTGGATCAATTATTTCTTGTTTTCACTAAACTGCATTTGGGAAACAGCTTATTCTCTTCCATTCTGTGGCTTTTGAATTTCCAGATATATGTTAGTTAACATGGGAGTAGAATTTTTTTCCAGTATGTAGCAGGTCATCAGGTGGATTGGCAGAGACAAACATACAGCTGTGTCTTTCTGGCACATGTTTTTTGGTTTTCTTATGTTGGCCAATGCAGCATGAAGCAGTATAATTTTGCTTACACTTGAAAGTTAGCTGAACATTGGATTGGATCACTTCTATTTGTTCCAAAGAGTCAGTTTTAATTTGTTGCAAATGGTCTTTTCCTACAAGCATCTAGGGCTACCTTGGTACTTACTCCTTAACAAATTAGCTACCGCATCTAACAGCTGGGACACAGAAAAAGAGACAAAGTTTTCTGCAGTTAAAAAGAAAGAGTTGCACATAGCAGGGACTCCAGTGTTAATTTTTTTAGAACATCTTTTTGAGAAGTTGTGTCAAGTTTGTATCTATAAATACTGGCAAAACACTTTCCAATGCAGTGTTAGTAAAAGAAATGTTTAGCGTAGTTTTTAACAATGCAATACATCAGCAGTCAATTGAAAGTTCACCTTGCATATGAAATATCTGGAGGAAAAAAAAAGTATTCACGTGCCTATTGGGAAATTAAAGAAAAATTCAGAATGGATTTTGTGTTATCTCTTATAATATTAAAACCTCAAGAACAAAAGAAGAAGAAAAAAAAAAGAAAAAAACACAAGAAAAAAGAATGAAAACAGTTTTTAAATACGAGGGGAAAATAAGAGGAAAAAAGAAAGTGACTACTGAGCAGTAACCATAGGCT
>JBCJKH010019979.1:7223-37037 GCA_039877255.1 Loriculus beryllinus
CCCCCCCCCCCTCCCCCCCCCCCCCCCCCCCCCCCCCACCCCCCCCACCCCAAAAAACAACAAAAAACCCCATTCTCCCTGTGTTGCAATTGTATGTGCAATCAGCTGCAAACAATACTTCTTTCTCTGGATGCTCAGGTTTGTTTTAATTGGGTTCATGGAAAGTAATTTCTCTATATTCAGCCTGATGTGTCTGACCTGAGGGTTAAACCAGTGAAATCTTCTTGCGGGAAAGTTGTGAATGTAGAATTCTGGCATGGCAGCCCAAGTTCTGCCTTCAGCTAATACTGTTTGTCTCAGGATTGTGACTTCATTGAGCGATTGGACAGGGGAAGGGAAGAACATCTGTAAGCTAGAAACCAAGCAGTGACAATCACCAGGAATGGAAGTCCTTGATTAATGAGCAACGCTTTAATGAAGATATTTGCTGTGAAACAGCTCCCAGGGCCGCACTGGTGCTTCAAAGCATTCTTCCTCATATTCTTGAGCAGCGATGGTTTTAGCTGCTCTGTGCCATAGATAAATGAGAGGACCCAGAGGACCCGATTCCCCTTGCTCAGCATTTCAGCAGCTTGCTTTGGCTCAAAGTGTAGGTTAGTGCCTGAAACATGAAGATCCTGTGTTTAATTTGATCTGATTCCCACAGCAGCCTACTGAAGTATCCCTGTACCATGTTCAGGTGTTAAACTGCCCACTGATACCCAAGTCAGAGCCTAATGAGTATTCAGTGATGGTGGCTGGATTATGGCAGAGCAGAGAAGCTCAAATCTTGGTCTGTGAAGGTGATGTATAGGCAGGGAACACGCAGGCAGTTCCTACCTCAGTGAGCCTGGCCAGAGCTCAGCAGGACTTTCCCAGGACAATCCCTGAAGTAAATTCAGAGGAAGGGAAAAAAGGGGGAGAATCCACACAATTTGCACCTTGGAGTGCAAAAGAAAGGAAAATCAGCATAGGTCTAGGGAATTTTGCTCCAGGTCCCTGTACTTCAAAGAATGGATTGCAACGAGATTTCATGCCTCCAGAAATGCCTCACAAATACAGACCAATAAAAAATAATCTAATCCAATCTAATTTCACTTTTTTACTGTGAAACAGCCATAAAACACCTAAGACATTTTTACTTCTTTTAGATGTTGCAGGGTCAGGTCATGCATGCTATTCCTATAGGGATGCTGTTCCTTAGTGGAATTGCCATTTAACTGAACCACGGTATGTTGCAAGAGGAAATCCTTGTTAATGACAGCTCCAACCAGGAGAAGCCTTGTGAATATTTTTACTAGGATCAGTGTAACAACAATAGGAATATCCCATGCTATGAGGATCATTAAACCTCATCCACTGCAGAATTGCTATTGTGGGTGACCTTTCTTTCGAGGGCAAAGTGTAGCACAGAGCAGGCTCCTGAGTCAGCTTACCCATGTTAACCTCAGTGGGCCTGCCTTCAGTGATCTTTCACATGAATGCAAGGAGGAACTGTGATGATGCTCCATCTGAATCTGAAAGGACAAGGCCAAAGCCCTTCACACCTTTAAATGCAGTAAATAGCGTTGCATATGCAGTACAACAACTACTGAGAGCAGAGCTTAACACCTCTGTTTTCCATTTTGCCTTGACTAGTATCTTGATCATCAGACTCCTGTATTTGTAGCTGATGTGACATTGGACTCTGAATAGACAGACTGATGACAAGAAAAAGTGCAGTCATTTCTGACCCAGCATTTTAATCAATGAAAACCAATCCTAAAATGACTGACACTGCACCAGCTGGGTCAAGAGTCTGATCCCTCTGTACTTAAGATACTGCTTTGAACCATAAAAATCAAATGAGGTCACGTATGTAGCAAGGTGCATGAGTAAAGGCATCACAATCTGACACGTGTCTTTGGAGAAGCCCATTGAAGTCCTCCAAAGGGAGGTGCAACAGAAGGGGGAAGTGTTAATAGTTCCTTTGACTTTTTATGACTCCTGTTTTGCACAGAGTTATCATGTGCTGTTGTTTTGAACTTCACTCGTGTTTGTTCTGTTTCCTAGATCTGCCTCTGTGATGGCCACTCCCAGAGTATTCAGCCCTGAGGATATTCATGTCTGGACTGATGAAGCTGAGCTTTATTCCCAGCTCCTCACTGAGAATATGGAAGGTTTTCTTCTACCCAAAGCCTTCCTAGTTTAAAGCTCAGTGGATTCGCTCTGGCTGCTTTGGTGTCAGCTCTTTGATGTAATCTGCACATATTCTATTACTTCCAGAATCCCAAAACCCCACATGGTGTGTGCCAGGCTTCCTGTTGCCTGGTGTTTTGTATACAGGGATACACAAGGTCTGTGTTTAAAGTCTATGCCAGATGTATACGTCTGGATTCCAGTGAACCAAGAAGTTGTGATGACACTTTAGATACAGACTATGGCAAAACCCATTTACATCAGCAAGACCTGAATCTGCAGCATGTGGTGATGTTGTGACCAAGGTACTATTCCCTGACACTGGGTTTGCTTTCTTAAGTGGGTACGATACCAGGTCTGTGTTAGGCTACTGCATATGGTTTGTGTCTACACAGTGCGAGTACCTCTGTATTATACCTCCCCACATTGCTCATTTTGGGTGCAGAAACGTCTTGGGATGCTGTTCCTGTTAAGGGGTACCCAAGGCATTGTTCTGAGTTCAGCCTGGTTTCTCTTCTCCCATAATGAATGGTCACAGAATGATATTTTAGTTCTGGGAAGAGAATCATTTAACTCCACGAGTCAACTGTAGACTATGCTCTGCACAAAGCAGTGTCAGGCAATGAAGAGGTCTAGGGTTATGAATATGACCATTCAACACCATTGACTTCTCGAGTTCCTACAGAGACAGGGCTAACCTACCTCCACATCAAAGCACTGATGGATGGCAAGGGCAGGAGCAGCCCATGTTTGGATGCATGAAGCCTCCACATTACGAAAGCATCCCCAAAACAATACAGAGGGGAAAAGAAAGTGTTTCAAAACTTGAGCCCAAAGGAAAAGCACATTGACGTTTAACAAAGGACTGATTTTCTTCTCCCGTAGAGAGGTGTCTGCCACTTACTCGAGCTGGCAAGGCAGAGTCTCAAAGGGCGATGTAACCAAGTTGCATAAGGCCTTGGCTGGGTGGCTGCAGCAATATAGGGCCTCTTATCTGAGTGCTGGCCACAGCTGCTGCAGATCTTGAAGGAATTATCTCTGCGCCTGTCAAACATCTGCTTCGTAAGCAAACAGAAAGGCTGAAATGTCAGCGGCGCGCGTGATGCACTGCAGCTCACGGGGCAGAGCCAGAGGCAGCGCATGGGAGCTTTTCTTCTCACTGGCATCAGAAACCTGATGTCCCTTGAGACTTTGATGGATGGATAGGCCCTAATCCCTCTGTGTTATATAGACCTGAGCCTTGTCGTAGAAAAATAGCCAATGTGGTCCAAGCACTGATCTCAGTGCCTTTGGTAAGCTATAAATCATCTACATTTCTCATGAATATTCTGGCACATGGCCTACAGAACTACATTTATTGTCTCTCTCACCACCCAGGAATTGTTCCATATAAATGTGGGTAGACCCAGAAGGGCTGATGCAAAAATCAGGATGTGCATTGGATCCCTTTGAATTTAAATATCTTCTTGCTTTTCTGTCTTCCCTCCCTTAGTCATCACTGTATTTTTCCTTGACAATATAGTCACAGTGCTTCCTCTGTGACCAAGCTAGCTGCTTTTCTGTATCTCTGGTTGTCTCTCCCTTGCCAACACCCCCCACACACATAATAAATACCTGGCCACAGGGAGTGCAGGCTGACTGTGTACTGCGTAACCAGAACACTTTGTCTTCTCTTAAGTGTGGTTCTTATACTCCCACCCGTCCCATGAAACCCCTTGATAACTGCCCATTGCTGTGACTCTGTGTGTTGATCTGCCTGTGCTCTGTGTGCAACATTAACCTTCACACTCCCAAGATGTAGAAGGATCTGTTCTAAATATGAGGACTGCTGCCATACGAGGATACTGATTTTTGTCCATTCAAGACTTTCCTTCTTCGTGCTTTATCAAAAACTGCTGAAGAGAAGGATGGTGACAGCATGAATGGATGAGCAACCAGATGAATGAGTATAAAGGATTGCCCTGAGGTCTCTTTCACCTGTTTTTCCCCTGGCAAAGACCTCTAGGTGTTCCTGCACTGTGTTCCTGAGCTGTTTATCCACGTCTTTTTGACAATGTCTTAGTACAAAGTGACATAGCTTCACATTTTCTTTATTTGTCTAATCAAAAGCAAACAACTCCGATTGCTCAACTGAACTCTGAGCCAGCAGGTAACTACAGTTCAAAGGCCCCTTTACTCAGTTAACAGGTTGGGCAGCATTTCCTCCACACCCTTCAAACAAAGCGATGGTGTAACACCTAACAGAACTCTCCTGTCAAAACTCTACTTCGCCGAGTGCCTGAGGCCCCAGTTCTTGAAGAACACCTCTAGGCTGGGTAGAGAATCAATGCGTGACATTCATGTTCAGCTGGAAAAGGTGGGAATTCATCCACTTCAGGCTATTCCCAGCTGGAAACTCACAAAGCAGTATCACCTTGCAGTGAATACAATCTCATTGAGGATTACTAATTCATTTTCATCCCAGTTGTGTTGCTGCAATTTTTATCTCATTATTGTCAATGACACCAGGCAGAGGAGGTGTTAAAATAAAGGAAGGTTGTGTTTCTAGGTACAGCTATACACTACACAGCAAGGAGAGTGGGGTTTGTTCCAAGCTTTGCCATAGATCTGGGTTGCTCAACATACCTTTGCCTCAGGGCTTTTAATCTACAAAGTGGTGTGAGCAGTTACACTTAGCTGTGAACCTGAAATCACTGCTATATTTAAACTGCTCTTTCTGGAAGACAGTGCTGGTGCAGAAATAACACTGCAGTGCAGGTGTGTTGGCTCCACTTGTCATAGGAGAGATCACCTCCAAGTGTCTGCTCAGATGCTGTATTCTGGAGATTCACATAGGTAATTTTTGGGCTCATCATTCACGTGGATGTCTTGATTTAGTTTGGATGTGGCATTTGGCTGGACACGTGTCCTATTGTCTGAATGAGATCTGAATCTTCAAAGGAAAGAGAGCAGCAGGGAAGGGACAGAGCCGGGGCTGTCTGTGAGATATGGGGCTCTTCAGCTCTGGGGTTCAAATCCAATACACTTAATAGAACTCACAAGGCTTTCTTGATGTCTGGCAGCCAGTTGGGAACTTGTGTGTATTAAATTGGTGGATTGGCCTGTTTCACATCAAGTTACAGGACAAACGACTCAATTAGCTCTAAGGACAAGCTGGGAACAGTAAAGAAAACTGTGAATAAACTATATCAACCGAGGGCAGTACTTTGATGCTTTAAAGGAGTGATGCATGTGAGAGGAATTAAGTCTTAGTCTTATAACTGCCTTTTGACACAGGAAGATGGAATTCACAGCAGATGAACACAAAGGCTTCTTCCTGGGAAACCAAGTAGATCAGAATCTTCTCCTAGCATTGTGGTCCTTTCCATGAAATCGGATCATCAGGAAAACTCACAGTTCTAACCTCACATTTTCTTTGGTTGGTGTGAGAAGAGACATTAACCTTCCTGTGTGAAAAAGGTTCCTTTTGCATTCATCCTCACAGAAAAGATGGATGCAAGTACAAGGGAAAGGTAAAGGGATGGTTTGCCAGCATGGCCAATGACTAATGGATGTGCAGTGGTATTGTAAAACCTGCACTAACCATGTGCAAGCCTCAGAAAAACCTGGAGTCTTAACACTGTTCTCTGGCCTTGTATCACCCCTTGGTTTTCAACCTGATTGTTATGCCTCAGCTGTGGCTGTTTTACAGCAGCCATGGCTACCTGTGTACTTTAAAAGTACAAACTATGGCAATTCTGAAATACCCTGCTCATGTGAAAACAGACCCCAAGGCACATTGTGATCAATCAGGAGGAAAAAGGGGTTTTGGGGTTTCTCATCCCTGAGAGTCCTCATTTCCCCCCCAGGCTCCAGAACCTGCTTGTAAAAGGTGAGGAAGGACCCCTGTGCCTCACTCAGTGGGGAGTCATTAACAGCTGTGGGTGGCATGCTGGGAGGAAGGTGGCTATTTACTAACAATGTCCCATTTCTCCTCCTCCCTCAGCTTTGCTGAGGATGCTGCTGTAAGTCAGGGACTGTGATTGTCTGAAAGGGCTTCCCATGTCCAGGGAAACCATTTTAGCAGATGGGGTTTGATGCTGTCTGGAGCATCAGCCTGTGGTCAGCAGTGGTGTGTGGGCTGTTTGCAGCTGCCTAGGTCAAGAGCAGCTGTGTTAGATTGTATTTACTGTAGGAACGAGCAGCGTGGATGTTCTGGAGGTGGGAGAAGTGAAGTGCTGACTCTGCTTCTCATTCCAAAAGGCACCGGAGGAGATCATGGTCCAGGTGGAGCCTGCAGGTCCTAGTGGGAAAGCATCCAAGGAGGTAAGTAAGGCTCTGCATGCCTCTTGGCTTTCTTTATTTGCATAATGTTGGCTTGCTGGTGCAAAGACTGGTCACAGCATGTGTGTAGGAGCATATCCTTGCTGTGCCTTCTAGGTGTATGTGAAGAACCGGATGGGTTATCTGTGGTTGGAGCTCCTGGCATGTATTGCTTTGATGTTTGGTTGCTTCCTTTTGACTACGCTTGTTTTGTCCATCTCAGTTTCCTGTTTATACTTACCTGGAAACTTACGGTGTCTCTTTTTGTTGCTGCAATAACTCATTTTAGTTATGGGGGTGTATGTGTGGTGTTGTCTGGGTGGAAAACAGGTATTGAGAGGTCAGGTAATACAACTGATGTCGAAAGAAAGGTCCAGCTACTATGTGCATGTGTTTCCTAATGCCTAGGAACAGTCCCAGAGCTGCTTTTGTTTCTCTGCATTGGCTTTATGCATCTATTCCCATTTCACTTGGACTTTGTGGTCACAGAAGCAGCACTGGGCAGATGCAGCTCGCATGGTTATTCCATATGAAATCTGAAGGTAGGGAATTCCTGGGCATTTTCAGGTGGAACTGGATATCTTGTGCTAAGTTTGGAGCTTCTGGAGTTGTAAAATGGCAGAGCTTTTGCATGAAAGCAAGCAGTAAATTATGGGTGGTGTTCCAGATTAAAACAAGAAGGCAGCCCCCAAACCACTGCTATCCACATTCTGACAATGGTAGCAAATAAGAATTGAGCTCATGATTGTGTAACTGGTGAAACTGAGGCAGGGAGTGACCAAGATCCCACATGAAATCACTGAAAGAGCTTGGGGTGTCATCTAAGGATTTTGGGTGCAACCTCTGGCTAGAACTGATGATTTGGGGTGTCTCAGTGTGAGAGCCTGGTGTGGGTGTTTTGGGTCTTAGTGTTGTCCCCATCTCTGTACCCTCTGTCCTGCTCCCTGTCCTGCCCTAGGTATTCACTCCTATTGCTAACATACAAGGTACCATTCTGGTATGCAGTTTTGGGTGCTGTACAAGTGAATTGCCTGGGATAAAAAGTGGTATTGAAAGATTCTTACCATGCATCCACCTTCCTTCTTGGATAAGAAAGACTATCCATGGGAAATATCCCACTTATGCATACCCTGAAGCTACATTCTAATGCAGAGAAACCTATTTAGCTTTCTTCCACGGTATTGTACAGGTGTGAATGGGCTCCCAAGTACGTGACCTACCATTTCTATAATGAAAGGCTTATGCAAGGAACAGCAGATGTAGCTACAAACCTGCCAGAATACATCTTCCTCTGTGTCACTGGTTCCTGTTGAGGAAAATGGGGTCTCACTTTAAGGAAATAGCAGATGGGACTGTGAAAGGGGCAAAGAGAAGTTGAACAACCATGGTTTGTGTGTTAATCTGTGCCCCGAGGGCTCTAAAAAGGGACTCTCCCAGCGGTGTGTGTTGGTTTGCAGTTTTGCCTCACCACAGGTAGTAGGAGGCTGCCCTCATAAAGAACTGAATGTACAAGTTTATTAAAACTCCAGTAGCCTGTTGTCTTTCTCTGGGATAAATTTCATATCTTCTTTCATCACGCTTTATAGAGCGTGTTGAGGCACAGCTGAGAACACTCTGCTGCTCTTGTTCGGAAGCAAGGGAGTGTTCCTGTGAATGGGAAAACTCCATTTAGATTAATCATGGGTGATTAGGCATCTAATGGCCTCTGCAGCTCTTCAGATCTGGGGGCCACAGCAATAGCTGATGCAAAAATAGTGTGTGTGTCACAGTGAGTAAGAACCAGCATGCAAGGGCATGTGCACAGAGCCCTGTCTGCAGGCATCTGCATGAGTTCTCTTCTTGCCTTGCAATTTCTTACTTTGGCCAGGTTATGTGTCATTGCTGTCTATATGATCATCTCAAAAATAGGGTGAACAAGCATTTCCTGAGCTTTTTTTGGGAATTGCAAGGAACTGCGGAGTTGTTAGGAGTGTGTTTATGTAGAAATAATACCAGTAAAATCATCACCCAAAAGGGAAGATTGGGACTCACAGATTCATTTTTCGTGCTTGGTTTTATAAGCAAAAAATTGCTGTATTAATGATCTTAACCAGACAGCGATGGGAATATAGACGAAATCTGTGTTTGATCTCTGTGTGTGTATTTGTGTGGGTAATTTTAAGTGATGGGAGGAGAAAACACACTGAACTGATCATCTTTAGAAGTGTCCTGAAGCCTGTTTCACATCTAGGCCTACTGATCTATTCAGTCCTACCTCTGGGGAGTTTCATGGAAGGTCTTAATTTCTGCAGGCTGTGTCCCTTTATTCTGCTCCATTTGCTTATTGTGAGAGAGAAAGGTCTTGTTGTCAGATGTCTAAAAATCCATTTCAAAGTGGAGTAAAAAGCATGAGATGTCTTTTTGCTCTCCGTTTGTAGAGCCTGCTCAGCAGGACTGCTCCTGACTGAGATCCTTGATTATCAATATGGAAAAATGGCAAAAGAAGCTGCTACCTGGCAAATTCCTAGATCTGACCAACGTGAAAAAGCAAAGCTCCTTATGTGCCAAATAGACCATCTGTCACCATGTTGTGCCAGGTTTCTGGAAGACCGGCAATACAATTCTAATTGTGAAACTGTCTAAAGCGTTGCATAGATAATGGTTGATGATAGGGAACCTGTAAGCTGTGATGAAGCCATGAAAAAATCCTGCTGTGTAAGTCATGCTGTCTGGGAAGGGAGCAATCAGATGATAGCAGTTCAGCTGAGTCCCCAAACCAGCCTATTAATGATGCTTGACATATCACAGGGCCAGGTATTTGAGGTGAGGCTGATGCATTTCAAAAGCCTATGTAGGCTGGTACACTGCAGTCAAGTGTGTTACTCATGTTCTTGGAAGGTCCCTCTCATGCAAGTATCTTTCTGAGGCTCATTTCAACATGGTGAGCCCCTGTTGCAGTGATTCATATAAAGGAAGGTGCAGAACCTTGATACCCTCTGAATACTTGTTTGCATCCTGATGACTTTTAAGACTGAATAGACTATGGAGTGATCAAAGCTTAGCCTGGGCTGAGTGGGTTGATGGAGACGCTGCTAAATGAATGCTGTGCTAATAACTGCTGAGCAGATGCCTCCCAGATTGTCAAATCAGTCTCTTTGCAGGGCTGCCTCTGGGAGCCACGATGCAGCTGAATAGATTCCAGGCTGACAACAGTGAGAAGGTGGCCACAGCTTCAATTTGCTGCTCCAGTACCTGAGCTGAGGTTGGGAATGCTCTAGGCTTATGTTTTCCATCCAAATGCTTGTTCTTCCTTAGCTCCCATTTAGAGGCTTAACCCTTTGGCATTTTGCTGTAATATGTGCTATTTTATACCAGCGCTTGCTGAATTTCCCCAAATGGATGTAGGTAGAAATGCAAAGCTCTTCAAACCGCTGTCTTTCACCTGAAGTAGAGAACCAAATTAAGCTGGTTGTGCAGATCCATCCATTGTGGCATCGCTGGTTACCAACAGGTTTTTTCCCTGTAGTTTCTACTCCAATTTTATGATGTTATTCTGACTTCTGTCTTATGGAGAGAGATGCTTCCCAACCTACACTCCAGTGGGAGGCCTTGGGCCCTGATTCTGTAGATGGGAGTGTCCTTACTCTAGTTTCCATGAGCGTGCTACAGAAACCTGCTGGTTTCTGTGCTGAAATGAAGTACAGGCATGTGTGTTGGAGGAACTGGGGCCTGAGAACAGAAGCAGAATGTCCCAGAGAGTGTGTGCTTTCCACTTCTAACCTCTGACGTGTATCTGCTTTAAATATGTTCTTGAAAAGCATTCAGTTTGCTGTATCTGCTTGGGAGTCCTTTTGCAATGAAGGGAAGGAAGGATAACAGAAATGTTTTACTCTTAGATTGTGATAGTTGCTTTTGGCAGGGGATGAGATTGGTTTCTGCTTTCACAAGGTAATAATCTCTGTCTTACAAGGTCTTGTCCAAGCATCTCTTGGTGTGTAGGGGGTTTATGGGCATAGATCTCCAATGTCAGCAAAATAGTGGGACACCTTGGATGGCTATTGAAGAGGTCTCCCAAATCATATCTGAAGGCGTGGAGCCAGTGTCACTGCTTTGTCAGAGGGTCTGAAAAGAGTGTGGCTGTCTTGTGTGGGTGACTTCCCAGTGCCTGAAGTCTGCATTACTGCTATTGCAAGGATGGCGATTGTCACCACCAGCTATGGGAATCAGGTATCTGTTACTCATCAGGTTTCCCTTGACTTGCTGGTAAAGGCTATGCACCTTCAGGGTGATTCAGCCTCAGACCTTTGGTGAATCAACATCTGGAAGTGCCTGGCTATCTCTGTTGGCAATGAGGAACGGTTATCACATCCTGAGTTAGGAGCATGTGGTAGAGATCAGACCATACTCCACAAAGATCCATTTTCTCGTCAATACTCATTTATTGCCTTTATCTCCAGTTCTGTTCCTGCTCTGATCCTCAACCTTGCTGTGTGTCAAGCAAGTTTTCTTGAGACTACCTGTACCCTCTGCTGACTGATGTTGGGGAGGTGATTATGGACTTAAACTGACAGTATCCTCAAGCTGTGAGGAATCCCTTTTAGTGCAGTGACATGCTGAAGTGTGCCACTTGTTAGATAGAATATGACGTATCTCTTTTGTGTCTGACTGCACTTGTTTGCTGCTTCCTTCCAGTAATAATGGATGAATTGTGTTGTCGTGGACTTTAGAGGAGGTAAGTGCCTATGGAAGGCATTGGTGCTGCGGAGGCTTGAAAACAGACTCTCGTTGCAAAGCTTATCTCTCTCTCTGGCAGTCAGAAAGGTTTCAAAAATAGCCTAGACCACCCCGGGAAAGAGGGGTGAGCATGATGCTGAGATCTGGTGTTAGTATAGAGGACAAGGAGATAAATAACAAGAAGGGAGGAAGCTTTGAGTTTCTTTGATGTTAAATTGTTTCCTGTATGGTTTTTAACATATGATGTTTATAACAGAAATCTGTGACCTAGAAATAGGAGCCCACGTTGTGTCAGTGCTGTTCAGGATGCAGCAGGGTCACCTGGCTGGGCAAGACCTTGTGCTGAGCTCTTTTCCCCATCTCCTGCAGTTACGTGCCTGTGCACTCGTGCTGCAGAAGCCCTTCCCACTGCAGAGCATCTGTCATCATGTGTTGAAAATAATCTGAAGCTAAAATGGGAACATTCCCTTTCCTTTCCTCTCCAGCCAGAGCCCAGAACAGGCAGCAGGGTCTGCCTTACAGACTTGCAAGCAAATTGTGCAAGATCTTGGCAATGAAAGCATGTGGCGCGTGTCTCCACAGCTGGGGAGCAGTTGCAGGAAAGGGTCAAGGGACCCTATGCAGGGCTGTGAGAGATGCCAACATAAAATCTCAGCCTGCATTGCCACATTGCAGCTCCTGGGTGATGGAAGGGAGTACTGGTAGGAGCACTGACCTTTGGATCTGTTTTGCTTTTAATATGTTGTGTCCAACCACAAGTCTTCAAGTTATGGAGAGGAGCAATTTTCCCAAATAGTACACTTCTGTTTTCCAGTGACGCATGAAGGCGAGGTAAATAGTGAGAAATAAAACATGTTTAATGGGGATGACAGGAAAACAGATGGTTAGTGGTGGATCACTTGCTACAGGCCTAAGGATGCCAGCTTCTGGGTGGAGATGAGCACTGAGAAAGTGCTCAATTAATCTCACTGGAGCCCAGTGAGCTGCTTGTGTTCACACTTGCTCATGAGCTGCTGTGGGAACTCGCCTGCCTTTGTATGTGTGTTGCCTGTAAGGATGCCTGTCCAGGAGTGGTTGTTCCTCATACAAACACCTTCCCTCTCAGGCAAACAAAGTAATTTGTGCTCAGACAAGTATTTGCAATTCTCCCATTTGTAATTCATCCTTCAAAAAGCATTATCATTCAGCTGTGGTGAAGAAATGATGCCGTCCACCCCCAAACCCAGGGCTAAAAACTGTTCAACAGCTTTGGCAGCTACTTTCAGATAACAAAGACCTTCACAAAAACATGGTCTGGGGGATGATTGGTGGGGGGTGTTTGTTATTTTTTGTCAGCCTGCTTTCCTTGTACCCTTTAAGCTGCCTGTGTGCTGTACCCTGTCCTTTCTGTGCATGTCTCTAAAACAGGGCTAGTGCACATCAATAGCGTGTGTTTAAATAGCTGGGATAAGTAAAAGTAATGTTTTCTTTCAAGGCAAGAAGGGAGAGGTAGGAGTTGTCTTTGATCTCTCCTCCTTGTACCACTGGAGATGAAATTCTCTGATTCCTTCTAGATATGGCACTGGGAGAAGGACTCCTCAGATTCCTGTATTAATTTACTTGGGCTATGTATAGCTCAAGACAGCAACATCAACATGAAAAGATAGCCCAAGAAAGCTGGTCATAGATCAGTAAGGGGATAGCACAGACTGTCATCTCTGTGCTGCAGTCTGCATCACTGCAGCTAGCACATGTCTTGTCTGAATTCCTGTGTACAGATCTGCAGTACCCCCCCCAGCATGGTCTGCCTCTAATGAACACATTCTTTCCAGTGGCCTTATGCAAATAATCAAATAGATTTTCTTGCTAAATAAAATAAGGAAATTTCCTGTCAATCATAGCAAAGTCCAGCAAGACCTTCCCCAAATTGTCTCTCTACTTGTTTTTTATCTATGATATTTCTGATGTGTCTACAAAGAATTGTTAACTGAGTTGGATCCTGCTTCATTAGGTGCAGTTACTTGCTACTGGTCTTTGCACTGCTTGGAAGTCTGGGCCTGTTTTGAATGATGGAAGATGACAAGCTGGGGAATATATTGTATGATTTTTGTACTTCGGCAGCAAAATGACCACATAGAACTTGATAGGAACGGCAAGGGTGGGATTCCTCAAGGTTCTGGCACTCTGCTCAGAGCAAAGGATTTCCCTAGGAGCTAGGGCAAGCAGACAAGTTGATGCAGAGCTTCAGCATGCATCAGAAGGTATAATTCTCTTTCAGGTGATCTGCTTTCATAGTGAATTCTTTTGGGCTCTTCCTTAAACTGTTGCACTCGCTGGCTTTGGGAAAAGGAAGATGTTTCAGACTCTAATACCCACAAAATAGCCACAACAGTAAAGGTTCGGTGTGTCTGAAGCACAGGAATGCTGATTTATTCCTTCCACCTCAGCACAAGGCATCAGCCAAGGGGGGATGAGATATGAAACACTTTGAAAGACCAGAAAAAGGCAGCTGACACAGGAAGAACTATGGCTCATACATCTCTTCCCTGCCTCCTCACCCTGTCACTTCTCAAGGTTGCAGCCGTGACCTCCTTGGAGACAAGGCAGCTTTAACACCAGAACTGAGTTCTTAATCTGGGAAGAGTTATATTCTGAGTAATACTTTATGTGCATAATTACAAGACCAAATCTCTGCTGGTGCGAGTTAGCACAGCTCTACTAACACACCATGACCCAGTTCAGACACAGCATTTCCCTTCTCCTCCTCTTACGCATTGCTCTGTCTCAGCCTTATCAGCTCTGTTAGTGCCCAGTGACAAAGAAGTCAAGTGATAGAGGGATGGTTCTGGAGCGGCCATTTGAGTGCTGGCCATCAGAAGCTTTTCTGACCATTTCAAAATGAAAGTAACTTACTTTGTAGCATCTGTCATTGATTATTGCAGTGTATTCTTTGCTGCCTTTAAAATGTACTGTAGAGGACACTAATTTATTGTCTGTACCAGGAATTACATAGCCAACTGCTGCTGGAATTAGAGTGGAGTTCTGTGTACTGGGTAGTACTGTAGAGTACTGTGTACTATACAATAGATTACTTAATGCTCCTGTTTAGTAATACCTGATTGAGCAATAAGATGCAAAGCAGCACATGATGAGATCACTTTACATATGGTTTAAAAACCTCTAAAGCTACAAGGCAAAGTGGGTATCTTATATTTAGAGTGACCTGAGTCATCCTAAATAATGCTGACTACCCACATACCAGCAATTCAGTCATGTTATAGAAGTTACTGATTCAGGATTTGCCTGTGGATACCCTTGTCTGTGTGAGTAATTGCGCTGAAGTTAATAACACTTGTTAATAAAGTACAGCTTCTGGGAACTGGGTCAGATCAGGCTTTGGTATTTTATTGTAGGATGTTTTGTACCATAACACATTGTTCCATTAAACACGGACATTCAGTGCTGTGAGAACTGTGATTAGCGACAGCTCTTCTCCCATACAAACATCTGTCTTTCCCATGTGGGTTTTCTGGATAATTCTCTTGTTGGCTGTTCCCAGAGTGTCTCATGTGAGAGGTGTTCTGTCACTTCTGAGCCAGGCAGATGTGGGGAACGTGCAGAAAAAGCACCTTTCTGTTAACGCAGCGTGACAGTGTCTCTGCACGTGATGTAAAGATTAAAACTTTAAGTCTTTAAACTTAACAAACCAAGATATTTATAAGTAACAAAGCCTGATAGGAGAAAGTATAGTATGGATGGGGTTAGGAGCAATTTAACGGCTTGTTCACATGCAGAAAGCTCTGCTCTTAAGTTTTTAATGCTGCAGGTGCCAGCAGCAGAATGAAGTTGCACAACTAGTCCTGTGCTGCTCAGGTATGCATGCCTTGGACAAGGTACCAACCACCCCAATGTCCCCCTGACATCAGGATGTCCTGGCTCAGAACTCTCCATCCCTCATTGTGCTTGGTGAAGGCCCAGCCCTGCAGAAAGAGGTGCCAAAGTGCCTTTTCAGTGCAGAGCTTTGGGGTTCTTGTCAAGCTCCAATGTTTGTGCTGGGGGGTGAAACAGAGAGGGTTTTGTTCTGTTGGTTTGCCGTGTGTTAGTTAACTTGTGACAACAGTTACACAACTATAACCCTGCTGAAACGTGTGGCTGGATCCCAGCTTGCCTCGTGTCTCTGCATGTTCCATCTTCCCGTGATGAAAGTGGGCTCCAGCAGTGCTCGTTGCCAGAGCCTTGCATTCAGTCAGCTGCAGGTGTATTTTAAAAGCCTGAGGCCAGATCCTACCCCCATGTGAAGCTCTCAGCCTCAGCTCAATTGATTATCAAAGTGGCTGAGACCGAAGCGTAACACAGTGATCAAAGGGCTTTGAGGAGCAACCAGCCCCTCTGAGATGGCCAGATGTCATTGCGACCTAGCTCGATCGCTATTGTATGTAAGTGGCTCTTGTCAGGCAAATGAATTCAAACACTGACATATAACCAGCAGCTGAGAAATCACACCCGGTGTTTGCTTAACCTGTTGCTTTGGGGGTCGGCCTTAGGGTTGTCTCACTCCTCAGAAATGAGCATCATTGGGGTCAAATTGTTTAGTGCTCCTGGTTCCAGCTCGGTAATTCTGATCTGTTTGCAGTTGTCATGAGGTTTGCTCCAGAACTCCTTTGAAATCCATGATAACCAAGGGGAGAGCTGTGCATCATGGAGAGAAGAGGCAGGGGAAGCTGTAAGGATTATAGACATTGATGTGAGAACCTATTAAAAGAGGAAGCAGATGATTTTTTTTGCACACACAGCTTCCTGAGGTTACCCTGCCTAGTGCAGTGCAAGTGAGTCTGAAGTCTCTCTTCAGATGAAGGGAGACTTCTTGTTAACACTGGGGAGACAAGGTCTTAAGGGAGGAATTGCAATCAGCAGATACAGAGTGGAGATCTGGAGCTATCTCCCTGTTTCTACTCCCAGACCCCTGGCTAGGTTGTAATTCATGTAATCCTATTTTTACTTCCCCTCTGTGTTTCCTGCTGGTTGGAGTACTCTTTGCTTTGTGATAACAATCTGCCTTTTATTGCCTTAAAGGTAGAAGAGGAATTTCTGCATGGGGGAGGCGTGCAAAAGCACTCTAGGGAGAATGTCAGGGCATAGATGCATGTAGATGATTTCTGTAAACATGTAGCTTTTGGGCTGCTCTGTGCAATATAAACCTGACAGTTTTAGACAGCATTTGACTGAGTCATCCCTGAACTAATTTGGAGACCAGATTACTTGTTGCCAATGTTTAATTTCTTCATGTCTTTTTATCAGGCCTGGGATTCTTGCTTTATCTGGACTTGTTCAGAACTTATTCCTTTCCCCAGTCCAGTACAATGCATTAAATAAGTTCATTGTTCTTAGGGTTTTATACACCTTTAGTGTTCCCAAGCATCACTTTTGGTACCAAACTGAATCTGAATCACTGAACTCTACAAAATGGACTTTAGCCTGGAAGCATCTGAAGGGAGTTCTCTTAATTCTGTCAGTCTGGGGTTTTAAATGGAAAGAATGAATTTCATCCTTTTTGCCACTTAAGCTCCAAACAGTGACAATTTGGGACATATGGTTCCAAGTGTAAGGCTCCAGGCTGTGCTGTAGAGAGAATTCTATCAAGGTAAATACAAGGGTGAATCATACAAAGAAAGCCAGATTTGGGGGTTTAATAATTGCCTAGGAGAATACTGGATCTTCAAAACCATGAGTATAAAGGAAAAGATAGTTTGAAGTCTGTGATCTCAAAGCAGAGGAAGCCCAATCATAGTGCCATTCAAAGCTGCTCCTGTCATTCCTGATCAGTAAAATCCACAGTGAGAGATTTGCTCTATTAGGACTAAGTCCATTTCAGTATCTGTAAGTATAGTTTTAAGCATCAGAAAAGGGAAGGAAATAAATGCCACTAATGCCACGCACCACATCAGTCTGCTGGCTTCTTTTTTCATAAAGCAATTTATCTTCTAAAAGGTGCTGGTTTAGGTACTATGAGATCTTGATGTAAGACTTCTTTATAACTCAGTGACACAAACCTCAGCATTTATATAGTGACTGTTAATATATTTGCTATTTTGCTATCTTTGATCCTCCTGCAAATGGGAGAGCAGTAGTTAAATTTTAGGTTGCCTTAAATACTGCTGCTTTGGCTGTCGGAACACTGAGCAACGAAAAACCATGGAGGAACTGTAAGAAAAAGAGTTTAAATTACCTTTATGAATCCTGTTTTCGATGTTTTAAAATGGGTTTTCTAACATTATTTTTTTGGGGGGAGAAGGCCTATTTTCCACAAAGCAAGAATAGCAATAATTAGGGATTTTAACTCCAAAGTGCAATGAAAAGAAATCTTTTTTCCCACAGAGTTAAATGCTGCATCCTATGGCTTTGGGATTTAAGGGTACCATAGGATCATACTGTTCTCTATGGACAGTGAAACTAGACACTGATTTTTTAAAGTGTAAGCTTGAACTTTTTGGTGATCACGAGACTGATGGCTGATCACAAACTCCAAAGTGGAATCATGAGTGCAGTCAAGGCAGACCTTTTTTTGCTTCCCTTGACAGTGAAGAAGTGTTTGGTCTGCACCCGTATGAGAACAAGGGCTTTCCAGCATGTAACATAGCTGTGTATGATTCATAGCCCATGTTAAAGGTCCCAGTTTGTTGTAATCTCTGAAACGGAAGGAATGATAAATAACTGAATGAGTCTTCCTCATGGTGACAGTGCTCTAAATTCAAAAGGCAGTATGTGTAACATTCAGGTTGTGTCAACGTTATTTGCCATATATCAGTCTTCTCTCACAGTTGTATGCAGTGCTTTATCTTGACATAATGCCAAGGATGATGCGAAAAACCTTGTGTTAATATGCTGATGTCTAATAAATGTAAGACTTATAGTATTCTTAAGCCAGTCCCTGAGCTTTCTGATTTATGGCAACCCAAGAAGAGGTTTAAATATTACTGGTAATGATTTCCCTGTGCGAGGTGGAAATGAATACAAGGTAGTGTTCTTCTGATGAGAGCAGTTTAGAGGAGAGGAAGAAAATACTACTCCTAGTATAGAGAGGTGTGTGTCCCTGCAGTCTCTTAATGCCATTCTACTTCCCTGATAATGATGCTGCCTGACAAATCAACAGTTATGGGAAGAAACCGGACATAAAGAAGCTCTGAGCAGGGACAATTGTGTCTATCATCAAGCAGGTCATATTCCAGCCTCTCTTGTGTTGTCTGTATTGAAAATGGTAAATGTATGTCCTTTTGTTTCCTTAAGCATTTTTTTCTCCGTAGAAAAAGCCTCTATACAAAAGAAACTCGCCTGCTTTGTTTTAAATGGAGCTCAGAAGCTGTGTGTTGTAGGATTTCACTGTTTTCTTTCTCAATGCAATTCTTCATTTTGTTCTAAACATCCTCTGAGAAAAGGATTTCCAGAGAAATGAGATCTCTCCATCCAGAGTTTAAGATGTTATTGTTGCAGTGAGTTTTGAAATGTTTTCCATTGGGGGGGAGGAAATCCTGGTTTCTGTCAAAAAAGGAAAAGTTATTACTTATTTGCCTTGGATCCAGAAGCTTCCTTTAAAAAAGAGTAAGTTTTAATGAGCAACTCTTCAACGCAAAAGTTGATTTAGAGACCTTGTTTCTCAGCAAAAGCAGCTGGGAGAAGGATGAGGCAGCTTGCCTCAATTACGTGATGAGCAAGGTCATAATGAAATATCGAATTCCATTGTTAAAAATAAACCAGCAGAACAGAAATGGAACCAACTGCAATAGCTTAAGAAGGAACCTTTTGACATATAGAAGAATTTTTCAGCATTCTTAGAGGTGCAAAAATGTGCACACTCTTCCTAGCACAGTTTTGGACAAATGCCTTGTGGTATTAAGAGCAAACAGAGATAGCAATCCATTCCTAGGGGACACCCGAGTCTGCTCAGCAGACACTAGTGCCAGTGTTAATACATGGCTTGCAAAATGTTCTGTAAGCCATAGTTCTAGTGATTGTTTTGATTTGTAGTTTCCTCATTCCCAGAGTTAGCGAGTTATGAGTAACTTTTCTAAATCTGATTTTTATGTTTAAACCCACTGACATGATTGACTGTAACAGCTTATCCTGTCAGTCATTGTGGAGATTTCATGTCTAGAAACTGCACTCTGCAAGGGATATATGGTCTTCTGAAGTGCAAAATAAATGCTGAGAAACAATGAGGTGGCTGACTCTATCAAAACTGGGGGATTCTGAGGGCTTTTTGAATGTATATATTCATGTATTATTATATATGTTCATTATATTCATATATTAATATATATACTAATATGTCTGCCTGAGTTTGAGGCGCTTGTAGATCCATTTCCAGAGGATCCCTGCATGTATTGTGATCCTCTACACAGAATAGTCTCCAAATAGAATTAGCACTTTGTACTTCCATCTCATTTTGAATATTGGTATATGATACTTAAACTGGCAGTGACTTGAAGTCTCAAAGACCTCCCTAAGTAAATGAATGATTAGTTAAAAAACCCCAAAATAGACAACAGCCACTTCCCCAATCCCTCACCTCAAATTATGAAGAACTATTATCTTGGAATCACTGGAGTAGGTGGAGCCTGACTTTGAGTCTCTTGTTGGACTGATTTCAGTGGCTTTAAGTGAAAATTTCAAGGTATACTGAGAGGGGAACATGGCAAAATACAGGGAGTGGAGGAGAAGATACAGTCCAGCCTGAATACCTATAAATGCCAGTTCAAGTCCAATCGCTGTGTTTGAGAACACAGTTCAGCATGCCAGCCTACAAATAGTTTGTCATTTTGGTTTGTGCCTGGGCTATTCTGTAGTCAGAAGGGGAATATAGAAAACTAGCTACAGAGCAGGAACAACTAGAAAATTACTTCCATAAGAAATAGGAGAAATTAGGGGCTAAAAAGCTTTCAAACAACTTGAAAACTGAAAGTCAATAGTGGTTGTTGAGTAAATGCCATAGTCACTGTTGACAGAGAAACAAGGAGCCTTAATGATAAAGAAACACCTTGTTCTTGATGCTTGCAGGCAGTTTCTTTGGCTCCACTGATTTTTGCCTCTTCAGCCTAGTCGCTAATTTGACAGACACTCAGTTATTTAATTATTGTTTGGTTTTATGATTTCCAGTTATTCTTTGTTATGAGTTCATTTAGTCCTGCTTGTGTAGGCACATATACATATGTATATATATGTGTGTGTGTGTGTGTATGTATAAATTTCGCCTACAAAGAAAAATCACTTACTGATAGTTCTACACCTGGATTTAATCTGGAAGATGCTTGCATGCAAAAACTCTCTGGTTCAGTCTTCACTGAAGCTGACCCTTAGTAGCAAGAGTCAAAATGCAGACCATGTGCTGTTGTACTTTTGGTTATTACAGCACAAGCTTAATGCTTTGCTTCACTATCTAGCCAAGTCACTTGCTCCTTGAGGGCTGAAGAAGTCACTGCCTTGGGTAGATATTCAAAATGAAGACTTTAGCCACATTACATTAAAATAAAAGTTGGACCCTTTCCAGTTTTTTGGGGGGTAAAAAAAGCTTATGAATCAAATCTGTTTGTGTTCACTCTCCCACTTTCAATGGGCAGCAGTTTGAACCAGTTCTTTGTTTATTGGAAAATATTTGTGTGCTTTCAGAGGCCACTGAGTCAGAAAGCCATACAGAGCAATTGAAACTACAAGCAAATATTTTCCTCTTTCAGGCATTTAAGTACCTAATACATCCCTATAAACATGAGCTTTGCTAAATGAGACAGCATAAATAGGCTTTATTAAGCCCAGACTTAATTTTACTCCGCAGCCACATTGAGAACATTTGGCAGTGAGGACCATCCTTAAAGAGAATGTGAAAGTTGCTAGTGCTGACATTGAGGTCACATATGTGTAAATGCACCTCACTATGAGCATGAGCTGGGCTGATGGTCTCATGTACGGCAATAGGACTGACTTCTGGCTTCAGTGATAGGTGGTTCAGGAGCTGCATGGAGCACACATCACTTCTTTGCCTAAGCCAAAGGAAAAAACTACAACATGTTGCTGCGAATAGTCCATCTTCTCCTGTCTCCACAGCTGGGGGGCTGAAGCATGGTAGATGGGTTAGTGCCTCTGCCACCCATTTCCTCCACACCTTGAAGGTATCAGTCTGTACCTGCGCTCCGTGGTACTCTGACATAGATATGATTTACTTCTTGATGTACTTCTTCTCTTTCCCATTCCAGCAGCTAGCTGGTCCAGACTGGGAGCTGATGATGGGAAATATGTGGAGATGCATGGGAGAATGTGTAGAGGCAAATAGGATTAATCTGTCTCTTTTGAGACAGCTGTATTGCTGGCAGTTGGAGCTGGATTCTGATTTTAGTTGCTGTTCTCTGAATCCCAAATAGCTGTCTGGTATATCTCTTGGTGCTTCAAGGTGTAGTTGAACTGTGCTGTGGTGCACAGGGGTGGGTGATGCTAAGGCATGAAGATATCCTTCCCCTTCCACCACTGCTTTTTGTACTCCATCTGATGCACTCATAGCTGTGAGTGTGATCTCTTCTCCTTGCTTCATTCAGATTCAGAGCTGTGCTTAGGGTCTTTACAGCCTACGTTCATAAATACGGACCAAGACTGACAAGCAACAAACCTGTTTGTGTGGGAACAGGACCTGGTGAGGTTTTAATTTCTCTTGAAAGAAGACCAAAGAGGCAGAGAGAGAACTGCTTTATTTCATTCAGTGCTGGGACACTCAGTGGGCTGGGACCTAGAGAATATTGAAGGGATAACAGTAAAAGATGGCAGGAAGAAGGACTTTGATGCTGGACAGATACACTGTGCCCAGAATCTTCTGCTGTGTTTTCTATCTGCTTTTCATTAGTTTATTTTAATTAAATTGTCTTTATCTCGCCATAAAGAAAATGTCCAAGTTGATTAAATGTCCAAGTTGATTAAAACTGTCACTGCTGAAGCTTTGTATGTGGAAGGAAAGTTTCCTTTTCTTGCTTCTCAGAAAGGTGTTTCCTACAGCTGAGAGCCAAGGCGTGTTCGATTCAAAAATGCATGTATTTCTACACCCATTTCCAAGCAAAATATTATTAAATCTGTGGAGGTTCTTTACGTCAGTTGGCATTTTTGTCACAATTACAGAATGTACTTTTAGACCGCCTGAAATGTGCACTTCAGAAACAAAACGAAAAAGAAAACCCAAGAAGAACCCAAACCCAAACCCGTGCTCTTTAACATGCAGACATGCAGGGAAAGAGCGTGGTAATGAATCTGGCTTCGCTTGTTGAGTCAGGTCCAAATTCTGATCTCAGTTATGCTGGCCTCAGCTGAGCTGCTCCAGATTTTCACCAGTCTGACTGAAGCCAAACTGTGTTCTTTTGTCCTTCAGCATTTGACTGTTGGTATTAATAGTTTTGGGCAGGAAGGAGGGGGGATAAGTTAAGTGCAAAGATTTGCTGGAGTCCTGTTCTAATACCTAGTTTGAAAATACTTTCTGTGATGCATACTTTTCAGGCACTGGTTACCTGATGTCACAGGTGAGGGGTTCCAAGGCTTTCTACATAGTCCACATTTGTATAGGTATCACCTTTTCCATGGAAGTGCAAAAGCTGGCTCCAGCGTCAGTGTATCTGTATCAGCCGAATCCTCTGTAAACTGTGAAAGCTTTTCCTGAACACCGTCAGTAGCTGCCTTATTATAGACTGTGGATTAACACATCACTGGGCAATGTATGCTTCTGTATATTCAATAGCTCTAATCTTCCTGCCATACACCACCCTAAGGACTTTGTTTTTGCACAGCTTTGTCTTTAAAATATGTTTGTAATAAACCTATCAAATGCAACATGACTCTGTAGCACTTAAGACTTTGGAAGGTAGACAATCTATAATGTTCCTTGTGTATGTTGTATACATCCCCCTCCTACTCGTACTGTCCATGAAAGCAGTGATTAAGCTGTTAATCCAGAGAGGATATTATCTCTGTTATTTTGCATGGGTACTTACACGGTGGTAGCAGGATAAAATCACTTAAGTCCTTAAGCCTGTGTCTATGCTAAAGCATGTTACAAATGTACTCAGAGAGGGGAACTCAGTCATCTCTACCTTTATATTATTAGCATTGTCCCTGGCATGCTGTTGGACATCTAGCACTGTCCCTAACAATTCCTCAGCATGACTCGGGGGTTAGCACTATTTGGCATCAGTCTGTATAGGTGCAACCAGCCTGTTCCAAAAGTAAATGAGTTAATAGTATGACTATAGATGGCTCCCAAACCAGTGGTCTTCATTGTTAAAGAGCTATCCCATATGAGAAGCAATTCAGGCCTTATTTTATTTCTTTGTTTTTATACTAGTAAATCAAGAACAACTCTTGTGAAGTCATGATGTATGTATGTATGTATATATTAAACCAGTGCAGGGCTAAAAAACAAGCAAACAAGTAAAACAAACCCCAAAAACCCAACAATTAAAAGAAAATCTAAATCCATGCTCTTTCAGTTTGCCTTTCTCTGTAATACTTTGGCATATTTAAGTCCCTCTTGCAACATCCTGTGTTGGAGAGTCCTGACACAGCCTTTTAGAGGCAGGTGAGACTGCAGTGAGGGTGCCTGCTACAGATACTGTGGATGAGAGCAAATTCGCAGGTATTTCTAGGCAACAGTGTAGATCCCTAGCACTGTATTTAGAGTATGCTGGAATTGAGCCCATTCTACACTGACTTTAAGGTATCAGGACAAAGATAAAACTTGTGTTTCTCTTGTGTTACTCATGACTCCCTGTCCCTCTTGTGGACATCCTCATGCAGATGTGCTCAAGCTCCATCTCTGATGTCAGAGGACAGCTACATAGCTTGTGTATTTGCTGCAGACCTGCTGTTTACTCTGGCTATTTACATAACCTACGGGGCTGGTCACAAACTGTGATTGCAGTTACACTGGAATAAACCTGGAGTGATACTGGTGGAGCAGTTGTTGCTTTTCCTCAGCCATTCAAGTCAGAAAGGGCCCCTTCATCTACAAACTACTACAAAAGTGAAGACAGAAGACAAGGAATTGCTTTCTTCAGTTGAATTCCTGAGGACACTACAAAACCTCTTAGAGGGAGGTCAGCCAATGGAGAGGGAAATTCACGTGCAAAGACACAATTCCTTATAATAAAGCAGAAGGATGGTATTTCATGTAAAGAGGTCTCCAAATGAACCTCAGGCCTGAGTAGTGTCTCCTTGTCCAGACTCATCTAACTTGTACAGTTCCACAAAGGAATAATCTTGCAGCCCACATTCTGATCCCACACTTGTACTGCTTTGGACGCAAAGCCTGATTCTGCAGATTCCACTAGTACAAATGAAACCATAATCAGGTCAGGTGCTTGAGAGGAACACCTGCAGAAGGAATAGACTCTCTCAGCATCCTTTTCTGCCCTTCCTTTCCTTTCACCCACATTAACAGCTGTGATAGCATTTACATTCCAGGCTCTTAGAGGAAGACACTCTTTACTCACGGATACCCATACAAGTGCATGAAAATCATGGTGATCTTGCCTATCTGAAGAAAACAGGGTTGTTTTTTTTCTTGATGCTGACCTTTCCTTCTTTTTCAGTCTATCATATGACAGGTCCTCAGAAATAAGCCAAAACCAAAGGAGAGTGCATATAAATAGTGTAGCACAAACCTCGGACTGCTGGCTGTGTGTTTTGCATGGAAAACTCCCTGGTTAAAGTTATTGCTGACTGGGCATGGGATAGTTAAAGGATGTTAATTACAAAACAGTGGAGGCCTCCAGCAAAACTAATGCCTCACAAGGCTTGAGGCTGAACTTAATTAAAGCCAAACTAACAAACAAGATGTAACTCTGTTGTCTAAATGGTTTGAATTTGTTCTGTGTGTCTGCATGTGATTATTTCTGTGTGTTTTAACACCAGTAGCTGGGACTTTACAAGTGTTTCATTGACCTCAGGTTAAAATATTTCTGCAGTGTCCAGGGTCTCTTCTCACCAGTTCATGATGAAGTGGTTGCATCTATAAGCAGAGAGCATTTCCCCATCACAAAACTGTTATGATCTTGCCAGTATTTTTGCTTATGAGGTTACTAGAGGCACCCAGGTGAAATGCCGTGATTTATTTCACAGGCAATGGTGTTTTCCTCATGATGAGGTAGCACTGCAGGCAGCTCGGACAGTTGTTGGAGTACTAATTCCCACAACCTGGAGAGGTGGGGTGTGTTGGATGGGTGAGAACTAAAGCCATCTCGCACATCAGACCTAATTCCCAGCCTGGGGTGGAGAAAGTTCATAGCTTTCATTGCAGCTGGTTTTCATTGCATGCCCGCTGCTGAGGACACGGTTTAGTTGTGTAATAACATGAGGAAGAAACTTCCATCTGAATGACAGGCATCTGAATGTGAAAGACTCAATCTTTATACTTCTGTGCAGTATCCAAGAGCTATCAGTTCTGAATATTCCCTGCAACCATTTGCCACCAGCTGTTTGTCCAAGTGCTGCCTACTCGTAACAGCTCAGTGCTGATGAGGAGGAAAATCATCTGGGAGCAGGTTGCATTAGATTTTGTCTTAAGGACTGTGCTCTGGTCTCTTTGGATATCTCCTGTTATTGAGCTTGCTTGCACTTACAGTAAAGTAACTAAAGTCCAAAGTAGTTCAGGAAATGAACACTGGAGCTGGAGTTGACCCCAGGGGTTATGGATTTGTTGCTTTGTTTGCCATACTGACTGAATGTTTTCCACTGTGATTTCTATGCAACATTTTCGGTAGTCAGTGGACTTTGTGCATATACAGAAGTCAAGACAAATGTAACCATAGAGGCTTATTTGACCTTTACAGGTAGCTCTTCAATGGCAAAGTTTAAGGACCCTGGTAAGATTTGTCTTGTAGCTACTCCCTGTATCTCACAGGGCATCAGACTCCACTCACGAGCTGCAAAGTTCCCCCATTGCTAGTGGCCTCTATCCTTTGGTACAGTCTTCAACAGCTTAGATGGGTTGAGGTGCTTTTATTCTGGGTTTAGTACTTTGGATAATCAGTGCCAGCTTAAGAGCAGGCAAGGTTTTTCCCCTCTGTTATCTGTAGCTGGTAGCGTGTAACTTAGCAGAATTTCCCTCTGTACCATGATGGACTGCGGTGCATGAAGCGACATTTGGAGTTCTGGTTCTCTTATCTCTTGCTGCCTGTCTGCTCTGTGAATTTTGAACTTCATTTTTTCCCCTCTTTCTCTGTTCCATCCTTTGCTGGCCTTGCTAATTTAGATTAAAATACCTTCGGGCATGGATGATCTGGGAAAAATCCTGCCTCTGCTGATATGAGTAACAGAACTGTAACTCATCTGATTCTGGAGTCCAGATCTCACCCTGCATGTCTATATAGTGCTTAACAAAATGAGACCTTGATCTTTCTTTGAGCCTTAAGGTACTACTGAATTAATAATAATAGAAGACAGAAGAAACGTGTGGAAAAAGCAATTTCCTTTTTGGTTTATGTTGTGCTAGATGCCTGTCTGTTCCTGTTGTGTTATGGATCTGCCTTACCCTTCTGCTCAGTATTTCCTCTTGAGCCCTTTCCAAAGGCACTGATTTTAGCTTTTGACTGTGCCAACATAAATGTGGGGACAAGTGAAGTAACTCCCAGGTTACACTTATCTGGCTGAGTCTGCATCTGCGAGCTGAGCGTTATCCATGGGGTACCAATTCAGGCTGACGGCAATAATGCTGTTATCCTGTGACATCCAGTGCCTGGAGGAATCAGAGCTGCTTCTACAACATAACACAACTGTTCCCATCAGATACTAGGTAACGGATCAAGGGTATACTGTCAAGGCCCTTACTTTGATGGGAACATGACCAGGATAGCTTTATCTTTCTGCTGCTTCCCTTTCCATTCATGCTGTCATGGGTCTAATTCTCAGGAGTACTTCTGTGTATCCTCAGTCTTTGCTGAGCCTTGGGTTTGATAATTGTAGCTCCTGTAAGAACCAGAGTTATGCTGATCAACCTCACAGTCTAATTGGTGTCAGAAAGACTGTTGGCAGTCTTGGGCAGTGCTACATACATAGTAGATCACGATGACTTTAATGGTGATATATTTGTGCAGTCACTAGTGTTGAATTGCAGATGTTTTCCTCTCAGGCTCTTTCTGGAAGTCGTGCCTTAGTTAAATTTGCAGCAATACACGTACTGGAAAAAGCAAGCTCTCTGGGTGCTGGCTTCGGGGTATCTCTGCCTGGGTAGCCTTATAAATAAACAGCACTGTCTCTGGGATTCCTTGGAATGGAAAGTTTGGTGCCCAGGGTATTTCTGCTCTGGCTGAGCTACATTCCTTTAAATGCTCTCTTGCTGCACCAGCTGATGTACGATGCTTCTGCCAAATGCGTCTGTTCTCCAGAGCATCTCCCAGATCCTTTTCCATTGGCTTTCATCTGAAGTTGTTCTTGACCTACCACCACAGTGACTTGCACGGACAAACACTCGTGGAACTTGTTTCCATAAAGAAAATACAAAAAAGGCACTTAGAAGAGCCCAAAAGGGCAGAACTGGCCTAGAGGGTGGAATCCCAGCTATGCCATGCCTGTTGTTTACTCATCAGTGCCCAGATTAGTAACAGGAGCTCTCGGGCTGTGACTTCAATCTCTGACGTGGCTTTTATGAAGCGTTCTGACTGCTTCACCTGGCATTTCTCATCATTCCTTTTCATTCACTGAGGCTTTCACTATAAATACCTGTTTGCCACATTTGAGTGTCTTTCAAATCCTATTTTTAGCATATCCCCTTCTTACAAGTAAATACTTCAAGCTGATGTGCATGATGTTTCACCCATAACCCCACCTAGATTTCTCATGTCTGTTCATTAGTGCAGTAATTTCAGTGATGACACTGAAAACGTTGCTGGGTGGCTGGGTTGTTAATTTGGCATCAACGAGGTTTCCACGGAGCCATTCCAAACTTTCCCGATGTTAAAATGATCATGTTTGATAGAATACTGGCAGCAGGTGCCCTTTTTTTGCCAGCAGTGGCCTCAGACTGGCTGCCAGCATGCCACAAATGCTCTGCTGGGCTATTTTAAGCCTATGTTCTATAAGAGAGCTGAGATGCTTTTAAAATACCTATTCACATCTAATGGAAACTGCATGTGACCGGAATATGCGAAGCTGTAAAGCATGGTTGGTGTAGTCTTTGGTATAAGTTGCATCCTACTCCTTTTTAGGGCAAAATACAAGTATTTCCACCCTTTTGAACATCATTTGGTGAGCCAGGTACTCCACCCAGAGCTTTCCCAGATGCTTCAGAGCAAGGTGTAAAGTCCTATTAAATAATTGGATGGTATCATTACTTAGAGATAATTTCCTCTGAATTCCTGGTGGTTAATGCTTGGCTGGCATCCTAAAGCCTGAAGGTGGGTAGCTCATATCCTATTCAGCGTCACTGCAAATGTTTTCCGGATAACCATTGAATCTTCCCGTACTCCAGTGTGCTTCATTGTATCTCCTAGGGCTTGTTTTATCTTGTATTGTGTCTTGGGGGGACTATCCCACCAGTTGGAGGGAGGGGATGTGTTTTGGATAGGCAAAAATCATCTCTTCCATTCCAGATCTCCTGACTCGTGGTCTTGCTTTGCATCTTACCCATCTGTAACAATGGAATGAAGCTAAAAGTGACCACATGGGAACTGGCTAATTCACATATCTGGGGAAAAAGCCGCCACTAGGAGCATTCATAACATAGAGCTGACTGTAAAAGGCTTCTTTAGATCTTTAATGGGTTTCAGAGAATCACATTGTCTAAGGGGAAGCTATCCATTTGTATGGGTTGCTGCAGGAAAAACTGGGAAGCAGACACATCTGCTTTCTAATAAAGATGGGAAGAGTTCTGTAACCTTTTCAGTAATAGCTCATTTCCACAGAAAGGAAAGAACTTAAAATTATGGCAGATTTTTTTTGTCTCCACCAAGATATTTCAGCACAGCATTGGTCACAATCAGGATATGAAAGGGATTATCAACAAGAATGGGTATATAATATATAATTGTTTTAATGTGTGTTTCTAGAGCAGGTTTTATCACCTTTTCAACTGATATTTTTCCCATGACACATGGTGCAACTCTTATCAAACTGTCACCTTTCCTGTCCTCCTCTATAATTCACACCACAGCAAGTATGGCTGAAGAGATGTGCCCTTGGTGGTGGAGGAGGGAAAAGAACTATGAAAGCTGTGTTTAGAATCAGTTTCCTGGTGAGGTTGGAAGCTCTGAAGTACTTCTAGATCTGAACTTGCATCCATGAAGCAAACTGGAGAATCTGTTCGTTTTGGCCCTGAGAGCCTGGAAAAAGCAGCGTTTCTGTGTTTTAAGAAGGTTTTATAGGTCAGGCTTTCATTAATGCCATTAAGAGTTCTAATCTCATTTCAGCTGAGCGTTTATGTTGCAAAGTGGAGTAATGCCAGAGGGTTGGCCAAGTTGGGGTTAGCGCTGCAGCCTATGGGCATTAACTTGTCAGTTCCAATGAGGCTTGGAGCACCCTGCTCTAGTGGAGGGTGTCCCTGCCCATGGCAGGGGTTGGAGCTGGATGAGCTTTAAGGTCCCTTCCAACCCAAGTCAGTCTGGGGTTCTATGAATAGGAGAAATACCACTGTGCACCTGGCTTAAGCTCGTG
>JBCJKH010019984.1:0-53494 GCA_039877255.1 Loriculus beryllinus
GCTCCGGCTCCGCGGCCACCTGGCCTGTGCTGCTGCCGCGGGGGGTCCGCGGCCGGGCCGGGGGCGCCGCCGTCCCCGCCGCCGCCTCCCGAGCCGCCGCCGGACGTGGCGTCGGCCTCCAGCTCTCAGCTCTTCAGTCTCCGCCACCTGCACCTGGGGCTGGAGCTGCGGCCCGACGCGCGGGCGCTGGCGGGCTGCCTGGTGCTGGAGCTCTGCGCCCTGCGGCCGCAGCCCCGCGCCCTGGTGCTGGACGTTCACCCGGCCCTGCGCGTCCTCTCGGCCGCCTACCGCCGCGCCACGGTGGGGGAAGCGCCCTGCTCCTTCGCCTTCTCGCCCGCCGAGGCCGCCACCGCCGCCACCCCGCTGCCCCCGCCGCCCTGCCCGCCGCCGCCACCGCCGCCCTGCGCGCCGCCCTGCGCCGCCAGCCCCCCCTCCACCGCCACCTTCCTCTCGGCGCCCTGCATCGCCCCCAGCCCGCTGCCTGCCGCCGCCGCCCCCCCGGTGCAGCCGCCTCCCAGCCCCTCGCCTGCCGCCGAGCCTCCGCCGCCGCTGCCCGTCTTCGCCCAGCCACCCTGCGCCGCCTGCCCGCTCGGCTTCAGGGTGGACCCCTTCACCGACTACGGCTCGTCCCTCACCATCTCCCTGCCCGCCGCTCTGCAGCCGCACCAGCCTTTCCAGATCATCGTTCGCTACACCACGGCCGATGGCCCCGCCGTGAGTACTGGGCTGCGGGGGACGGCAGGGCCCAGATTGGGAGGGTTGTGGAGTGGGAAGCCGAGTCCCGGGACTGTTGGTGTGATCCGCGCCTTCCACACATATTACTTCTGCTGTAACTGACCGTAGGGGAAGTGCTCTGGCCCCGCAGCAAAGGCGGCAGGAGATACTTCACTGTTAGCCCCTCCTTTAATATCCCCGTCCCGACGCTGCCCTTTTCCTCGTCGCCTGCCAGCCGCCTGCCTGCCTGTCAGCAGCATTTGTCCCCTGTCCGGTGCCCGCAGGAGCACCCGGCGGTGCCAGTCCCTTCCTGCTGCCACCGAGCCCTGCGCGGTGCCGTGCTCAGCAGTGATGCTCGCACCTTCGCAGGCCACTCCTCGCTTCCCTCGCTTCCCTCGCTTCCCTCGCTTCCCTCGCTTCCCTCGCTTCCCTCGCTTCCCTCGCTTCCCTCGCTTCCGCTATTCATCCTCCATCACGATAGTAATTTTAAAGTTTTTCATCCTTTAAGGGTATTGCAGTTGAGGGGAGGAGTGTGAAAAACTGAGAACTCATGCCTGCCTGAATTCTTCAGGACAATTTATGTAATCCACAAATATGGGAGGTTCCCCATGGATTTTGCCAGGTGCTTACAAAACCAGGCCTTGCGCACCTTGGTGACAGTTCAGGAGCTTTGAGAGGAGCAGAGGGAGATCCCATGTATTCCTAGAAGTTGCCTGCTTGAAAAAAGAAAGAGAAATGACCCCAAAACACCCATTTTGACGTGGCCACGAGAGGTACTTCTATGTCTGCATGGATTAAACTTCTTCAGTAGTTAGATGCTTTGTAATTTCTGTCACTTCTTTTAATCCCCTGGTATTTAGAAGCACTTTCTTTTGCTGCCCTCTTAGGTGCTTTCTAGCAGATCTTGTGTTTTAAAGAAGTTCTGATAGTAAAAATATAAGTTGATCACTAGAGCATCAGTTCTTTTTGTTACTGTACAGCCTGCTTAGGCTGGGAATTAAACTAACGTGATTTTCATCACATGGTTCATGAGTCTATTTGCCAAAGAGATGTTTTTTGAGAGTCTTGCAACTTTGATGCCTCTGTCTTGCCTAATGGCAATCTTGACTCTCGGCCTGATGGTCTGGCATTGCTGTTGCATTGGTCAGAAATGTATGGATCTATTTGATTATTACAGTGTGTTTAGCAAGAATTGAATATTAAAAGTTTCAGATAACCCAATAGCATGTACATGCCAGGCCTTTCCTTACGAAAGGAGAGTGTTGCTGAATAGAATGACTTTGCTGGATCTTTTTCTGTCTGATTTTAATGCTACAGTGAAGCTCACAAAAGTGACTTCATTCTCAGAATGATCTGGATAGTCTTACTACATTGGCTCACTTGAAATAGTGAGTTCCACATAAAAATTTTTATTGACAGAAGTTTCCTTTTCTTACATGGTTAAACATGCTGGTCTTTCTTAAAAGCGCAAAAATGAGATGAAATTCTGGCACTTTTAAATTCACAGCCACTTGTGAGGATACTGTTCCTTTTCAGCTCTGGAACTCTTGGATTAAATATTTCCTTGTTCAATACTCTGCTATGGTTTTCTGCACTGAAGAGGTATGTGAGAGATGTCTTTCAGGGTCTGTGGTGTGTTCAGAAGATTCTGTTCATTTTTTCCTTCAAGATTCTATGAAGAAGCCTATTTCTTTTGCCCACTCTCTGTCTTTTTTATGACGAGAAGGCTTTACAGCTAATTTGGTGGTGGTGTGTGTTTCATAATCATTCTCAGTATGGCTGAGCCATAACTCCTGAAGTACATGATAACATGCTTTGCTCCTCTTGAGCAAATTGTTTTGTTTTAGGCTAGCCTGTGCTTTCTCCTGGGTTTTGCCAGCTCTTTTGCCAGAGGGGCAGACTGTTCTACTGTGTCTGTGGAGATGATCTCAGATGTAGCAAAATACTGCTGTGACACTCAGCTTTAGAAATGATCTGACAACCACTGGAAGGTGCAGGGCACTGATTGATGTGATGTTCATTTAGTTTCTCCTTGGCCCTACACACAGTACAGCATGAATGCTACACATTTAAGGATGCAGAGAGTAGGGCATTTTTTTCATTTCCTCTGTTGTTTGTCTTGTTTCCACTGGATCAGATGTGAACCAGCTATTTTTCTTCCTGTCTTTTGAAGCCTATTGTACCTTTAATGGTGTATATTGCTTCAGTTGAAATGAAGCTACAGGGACTCATGTCAAAAGATTATTGATGGTTTCACTGTCAGGGGCATGCATTGCCCTTTTCAAGTGCTACTGAAAAGTAGAAGCAGGCGTGCTCACTCCCATAAATTGTACCCAGTTTCCTCGCTCACTATTGTAGGTTTTGGCTGGCAGAATATTTGTCCTTGAGTAACACCTGCTCTAGCCCTTCGCGTTCAGCATGCTGAACTATTTGTTTGTGGATCCCAAGTCAGTCTGTGTCATTGTAGTGCTCTCTGTCATGGTTGTTGGTCAGCCCAGTATTGCATTTTAGTAGGGATGAGTAACACGTATATGTATAAGGATGACCTGGTTTATATTCATGTCTAGTACATTTTTCTCCCAGTCCTTCTCTCTGTTATTGAAGCGACTTTACAGCGTTAGACGTCTCTCTCCTAAAAGTTCTGTTTTCTTTGGCCTTTCTGTGAGCATAATCTGTTTAGGTCAGGGTTTATTTTCTATATGACCCTTTGCATACTTGTGAGACCTATGAAACAGTGAATTCGTGTTACATTACAGTGTAGCATGGATGTGTTGGCAGTAAGATCAGCAGCAGAGACAGTAGTCTGTTTAATATTAGAAACCTGTTGCCTTGATATACTTGGTTTGAGCCATCTGGATATGTTATTCGACTGTCCCATTATTTCTTGTGTGGAGGAAGGAGCCAAGATCTTTGGTTATTTGATGGACATTGAGAGACAGCTGAGAGATTAATTCTGCCTTTCACAGAGCATTCCAGCTCCCTGTGCTGTTAGGAAATGATATGCTTGGTACATCACCAGTTTGCATCAGAAGTGAGACCGTCATAAACATTTTGTGTCTCTCATGGTGTGGGCTGAAGGCACACATTAATCAAGTGTATCAGTGACAGTAGCCTGGCTCTTTCTCCCCTTCTTTTCCCTCGCCCCCTTACTTCTTGGTCCTATAAATACTCTTTCAGAAGCTTTTTTTTTTTCTTTTCCTTCCCTAGGGAGAAAAATCTACATCCAGCTCTTCCCCACTGTGTCACACCTGATTTGGCAGTGTACGTGTTACCATGAGTGCTGTTTTCTTTCCAGGACAACTTTCAGTGAAAACCCTGCTCTGTGTTCTGGTATAAAAAATTGACACCATTTCCTCATCTTCAGGATTTAGCACTAAGGACAGCCCTTTTTGCAGTGTGGAAACTTCCCCATTGTTCCATTAGATTTGTCCTGATTCCTCACAGTGACTTGCTGTCCAGGTGTGTGCCTTGTTGCTCCTGTCACATCTTCCGCGTTTCGGAAGTGTGGTTTACTTTGTTGTCAGGTGAAGCGGCTTGTTGTTGGTCTAGAACAGAAACTGTGGCATTACAACTGTTCTTGGGAGCTTCATCAATAATGCAGTAGAAGCATGGAGAGATTAAAAACTGAAAGAGGTTTAGCAAATCGCCTCTGTCATTTGCCGATTTGGGTGAAAGATTATAATTAAGTCAATAAAAATAATATTCTTGGCAAGAGCCTTATAAAGTGTGAGCTGCTTTGCAGCAGGGGGAAACCTGCACTGCCCAGAGCCTCTGTTCAGCAGAGGAACTAAGCATTAGAGTCTTTGGTTTTGCTTGAAATGCATCACAGAGCAGCTTTAATGTGTGAAACAGCTCTCCTGTATACATGAAAAACTGTATAAAAATGATGAGCACTTTGACATCACATACATTTCCAAACGGGAACACAGGAAGGAAGGATTTGGATGTAGAGCAGATGAAACGGTCCCGAGTACTGCTCTGTCCCTGTGTAGTGCTCCACCCCCAGCAGCACCCTGCTTCATGCACTCCTTTCTGGGTTGCTGCTTGTGCTCATTTTCCCCAAGCCAGAGCCCTGCCTCTGTCCGGCAGCATAGCCTGATCTATTTATATTGCAGATCTATTTATATTATTTCAGGATAACTTTCATCATTGTTCCAAGTGCATCTGGAAAGAGAGACAGAGGCTTGCCGTGTAGCTGCAGACATTAGGAAACGGGGGAAAAGTACTTCATCCTCTGCAGATGTCTTCGCTCTTGGCCTGTGGGGCTGGTGCTTCATTTAACTTCAACCAAATGTCAAATAAAGGGGGACCAGTTGAAAAGAAATTGTCCTTAATTTTTGTAAGCAAGAGTCAGCTTCTCCACTCCCCATTGCTTCCTTCATATGTTTTCTTCCTGTGCTGGTCATGGAGAACTTCCCCTTATCTCTCTGCTCTAAACACACTGTCTGTCAGCCCTTCTTCCTTCCTACTCTAGTATTGCAACTTAGGTCCAGTGGTGTCTTATCTCTCTGTTTTCTTTGTTAGCCTTTTCTGTCTCAAAAAGCAAAGGAAGCAGGACCTTTTGAAGGTGAGTCTCTTCAGCAGGACCAATGATACAGATTTTAAGTCAGACCTTTTGTGATATGAGCACAAAGCCAGTGGTAAAGGAGTGTTAAAAATTGGCACTGGGGCAGATCTTTAAAAACTTAATTTCTGAGGCTCCTTCCTAGATCATTGCAAAGCCACTACCATGCATTAAAACACAGCACTTGAATTTTTATGTGAATGTGTGTTCTGGGTGGAAGCTATTAATTTCAAACTAAAGGTTTTAATGACGTGTGTTCCCAAATGTTTTCTGGAATAGTTATTTCCAGTTCCATAACGTCACATCACAGAGATTATATTCATTGCTGTGAAATGCAGGTATCCACGATGTGAAAATCTTAGCGATGCAGTGCACCTCAGCTGTGAGCTAGGGATTTGGCCATTGAGAGGCTGAAATGCAGCACGTGGATTTGAACAGTCGTGTAGCCTTAGCCCCTGCAGTGTACATGAGGCAGGGTTCATCAGAAGGCATGCTTTTAAGCATGTTTCTGGCACAACAGGCTTGAAGCAGAAGAGGGCAATCTTAAAACAAATTTCAAGGAAAGAATGCTGCTCGGAGATTAATCTTACTTCTAGATTAAAGTTTTAAATTTTGTAATGCCTTCCACCTAAAAAACCCAAAAATCAACCCACATTTGCCAGTGGAAGTGTGAACCTCTGTGAATAACTGAAAGCTGCTAACAGCATGTTTCTCTCACCCTTCACTGATCCCTGGGAGTGCTACTGAAGTGGATGATTTGGGAGAGAGGCATGCTGGCATCTGAGGAGAAGGGTCTAAAAGCAAGGGAGGATTCTAACAAAGAATAACTTTATAGGACAGAGGCAAAGAGAGAAAAATTTTGACTTCCAGAACGAAGAGAGGTTAACTATGAGACAGAATTGTAACATGTTGTTAAAACGAGAGCAGACATAGTACCCAGGCTTCTCTTCTTTAAGTACTTCATTGCTTTCTTTTGAGGCCCAGCACTAGTGTGTGTGCTAACTGCTGTTCCCTGAATTCAGATTTATTGGTTGCTTTGATCTAGGAATTCAGCAGACTCAGAGGTTTTATTCCTGGTGCTTGACTCTTCCCAAGACTTCCAGTGGTTACAACTTCATGGCAAGTTTCACAATATTTGATATTTTCTGTAGAAGTGTAGCTCAAGAGTTCTAGGATTACAAGGATTTCCTTGTTTAAAATTGTTCCTACACTTCAAAGTTGGAGGCAGGGGGCATGTGAAAGCATAAACATTACATTTGAAACAGAAAAACCAAAAAGGCAAATAACTGCACTTTTTTGTATTATTCTTAGTCTGTTCTAATTGTTTGCCAAGGGTCTGACTTTTGATTTATTTGCTGTTTGATACTGAAAATTGACATGCTCAGGGATGGGTTTTGTTGCTTTTCTTTTAGTGACCACCCAGAATGTTCTTATCCACTCTGTAAAAAATAAAGGCCTCAGGTGTCATTGACCAGATGTTTCTTACATATACTGACTTTTTTACATAGTCTCAAAATGTTGAATGCTTCAGCCAGTGGGGCAGTGTCAGGGTCACAGATAATGCTGTGTACACTGCTCGGCCTCAGGGGTTTTGGTTGGTAGGTTTGTGTTATTCTTTTTTTTTCTCTTTTCCAGCTTGCATTACCTGACCTCTACTGCTCCTGTTCATGTCAAATTAAAAATGTGAAGATATTCAGGATTCTCCCTCTGAGAAGAAGGTTGTGTGGATGTTTGTTAGGGACCTGTTATAACCAAGAAAATAGATACAACAGAAGTAACGAGTGGCTGGCAGACATTGTGTTGTGTGGCACCACTCAGTGTTTAGACAGCAGGAAATTACTCTGAGTAGTCACAGCAAATAAGCAGGAGTAGAAAGATGTATTGTTGGAAGTGGAAATGTGCCTTGTGCCAAGTATTCGTATGGGGAGCCAAACAACTGAGGTGTTTCTTTTCCGCCCACAATCCTCTTGGTTTCAGGTTTTGGTTTTTGGCAGTTTGTCCTTGTGATTTTGTCATTTTCCCTCACCTCTTCTTCACATCATGTTTCAACAGATCTGGTGGCTGGATCCAGAACTGACGTATGGCAACGCCAAGCCATTTGTCTTCACGCAGGGCCACTCAGTGTGTAACCGGTCTTTCTTCCCCTGCTTTGATACACCAGCAGTGAAATGTACCTACTCAGCTACTGTCAAGGTAAGAGACCAGAGGGCTGTAAATGGTTCGTGGAGTGCTAAGCTGCTAATTTGTGACAGTGTAGTTACATGGTGTATGTACATATGTAATATATTAATCATGACAGTGTAATAAAATTTTTTAGATCCCATTCTGGTTGTTGGGCCAGAAACAGGTTACTGCCATAAAGGCAACTTGTTGCCTATCATGCTTGGATCTTGCCTTCCCTGACTTGGTGCTGAAAGAGTAACCATGAAATGGATAATATGATAGAAGGAATTTGGCTAGTCATTTTCAGTAGTGGTTATTGATGGTAATATTCAGCTGTATCCTTTTATCCATTCTTGAAAGGAAAAACCTCATAGTTTTATGAAAGCAGCATCAAATAATTTTGCATTTTGTGTAGATGAAATAATTTGGTATCCGGGCACTTTTGGGGCAGCTGGCATAAGACCTATGCAGTATGTGAGGAGTAATATTTTTGGTTAGTATGTTTTCCTGGGTTGGGTAGATGTGGTCTAAAAAACTTGCAGAAATCTTGCATCTTGTGTTATATAAATGATTGATTTTAGTATACATTCTCAGGCGTAGATGAAAAAACCCAGAGATATCTGTGGTGTAGTCATTCAGCTGTGATCAAGTAAGTTGATGTGTATCATGTTGGTGTTCCAGGCTCCAGCAGGCCTACAGGTGTTGATGAGTACAACCCAAAGTACCTACTTAGAAGAGGAAGGTGTATATCAATTTTACATGGAATATCCAGTTCCTGCCTACCTCGTGGCTCTGGTGGCAGGAGACCTAATACATGCAGACATAGGTCCTAGGTAAGATTAGCATTGAGTTGGTTCTGCTTTTTATGTCTCTGTACAGTGCTTCATGTTATAAGTATTAAATACGTTGAGTCATATGCTGATAAGGGAGCAGTTGGGACTGTGAGGTGTGAGCGTTCAGAGAGTTTGTGGGTTTCTTGGATGTAAATAAATTCATGGCACAGCACTGGCAAGATATTGTCCTGTTTTCATAAATGTTGCTTATTGTCCCCATAGTCGTTACAGCTATTTATCTCATTGCCTTATTTAAGAGATCTTCGGTTCTCTTCTGCCATGTATGCATAGAGTGTTAGCCTAAAGAAAGCCCAAGTCTGATGTGGGACTTCTCAGCACTATTAGCATACATAGAAATGTGGTGAGAAGTCAGGCTATTTTCTCTAAGAGATAATTCAGTTTGTTGAAGCATCACCTGATGTTTTCTATTTTGTGACAGGAGCAGAGTGTGGGCTGAGCCTTGCCTGCTGCCAACAGCCATCAGCAAGCTTTCTGGCATTGTTGAGCGCTGGTTGACGGCTGCAGAGAGTCTGTATGGCCCATATATATGGGGACGGTGAGTTTAATAAGTTTCTCAGGAACGTGTAATGGGAAATAAGTAGAAATGATCACGTTTTCTTCCTGTGCTAGCAATAACAGGACAAACTTGCTTCTCAACTGGAAGCACTGTACTAGGTGGAAACAAACTGGAGTTCTGTCTCTGCACATGGCAGAGAAGATTGTGGAAGCATGTGGTGGTTTTGGACTGGTGGGCAGAATTGGAGGTCTCTAAACAGTGGATCTTGCCTAAGGAATGAAGGTTTATCATACTGTAGAGTTTCGTGATGTGAGTGTTGGGCTGGACACCATTTAAGATACGTGGCAGTTTTATTTATCTTGTTTACTTTTAGATATGGTATTTGACATATATTTGTTGTGCTACGCCTGAGCATGCCTGAGCTGACTCAGGACAGACTTGCTGAGAGTCCTAGTCCCTAAACCTAACATTAATAGTTTCTGCCTTTGCTTTAAAAGAGAATGTTTTTGAGAGAATGCTTTCTTTCTTTGGATAGGAGAAAATATTTACAAAAACTTCCTATGTTTCTTTGCTAAAAGTAAGCTGGAAGAATGTGGTCATGTTTTTACCTTACAAAATGTTGCTTGAAAAAATTCAAGAACATCACCGAGTGTGCCAGTGCTGATCATAGGTAGGGAAATGTGGAAAGCAAACCAAATAGTATTGTTACATTCTGAAGGAGAGAAACCAGGGTTATTTTGCTGATACTGCAGGTATACCACATCAATTAATTCTATAGCTTCCTGACCTCTTTCTTTCCTGGGAGTCTGTGGTAGTGTATGTAGTGTGAGCAGAAGAATTAGGCACTTCTGCTCTAGAAATCTTGCTCCTGGAGTCACAAAAAATCTCAGGAGTGCCTTCCCTAAACAAACAAAAAAAAAAGTTACTTTGAGTGTGTTTTGAAATAGCTGCAATTTACCTCTCTCCTTTCTCCCCTCTTCTTCTCTCTCCCTACTTTTAGATATGACATTGTTTTTCTTCCACCATCCTTCCCTATTGTTGCCATGGAAAACCCATGCCTGACCTTCATCATCTCTTCTATTTTGGAGAGTGATGAGTTTTTGATCATTGATGTAATTCATGAAGTTGCCCACAGCTGGTTTGGAAATGCAGTCACCAACGCTACATGGGAGGAGATGTGGCTGAGCGAGGGGCTGGCCACATATGCACAACGCCGGATCACCACAGAGACCTATGGTACAGATGCAGAAATGTTTCTCCTTACGCTATATCTAACCAGTAGTTAAGAGTTGGCTCATAGAATATTTGTCTTGGGGGCTCAAAAGTCTGTAGGGAGCTGGTTTTTTTATTTGGTTGTTTTTCTCTATTTCTGGAACACACATGGCCCCAGACTTCGCATTTAGCATCTTAGATGCTTGGAGTCTGATGTTATCTTGGCTTTGAGTGGAATCAATAGCTGATAATTTACCAGGGGCTTAAGTGAGGTGTGTTAGCACAGCATTGTAAAGATGCTTGTAGGAACTTTGGAATTATGGTACCAGGGAGACATTTGTATGTCAGAGCAAGGTAAGCAGAGGATGCTTCAGAGAGATGTAAGAAATCTTATCATGTTTACGTTGTGGAATAACTATCCTCAAGTGTCTTTCTAATCCTGATCAGTTGGTAGCTACCCACTATAGGACAGAATGATAGCAATAGCACTCAAAAAAAAAAAGTACACATCTATGTAGCTGTCTGTTTATCTGTTTGAGGCTTCCTCTAGAATTGTACAGCCCTGCCTTTGCTTGTCTCAGTGAATTTCACAGGTACTGTCTTTAGAATATCTTAGTAGTAAAAACTTCCTACTGTTTTTCAGTTTATTTGGATTTTTTGTTGGAGTTAATAATGGGAACATACACTTCTCTAGTTTGTGGCATTATGTTCTTAAAAGCCTGTACCATGTGTAGTCTCATATGTCTGCTGTAAACAATCTTGGAAAAACTCCTAGAAATCTGTCAGAGAGTGTTTAGAAAGACGCCTTTGGTTTTATTCATTTATATTGTGTCTGGAGATGAGCTGATGATAATGAAGTTTAGGGAAGGAAGTGCTCTGAGCATGTATGGGAGGTTACAGTGTATATTATATATTTTTGAAAGGTCTTTTATGTTAAGTAATTCTCAGTGGTTGGGCCTGTTCTTATAAGTCATGTTATATTATTCATAGCAATGATATGAGCAGGTCAGAAGATATTGGCTGTTCTCTATCCCTTTGTAGTCTGTCTCTCTGACATAAGACAAGATCCTTGCTGATTTTGGTCTATTCTCTTGAAATTTAGAACTGCTTGTTTCAAGCAGCAGTTTTTCAGGAAACTAAGAAATGCCTTTCCCTGTGCCATTCTTTAATAAGCCCTTTTTGCATTCTGTTTTGTTTCCAAGGCAAACTTCTGATCTAAATCTTGCCATTTCTGACATAATTTCTGGGGTATCTTCTGCTATCAGTAAAAAAGGCATCTTTGGGATGAGATTGTTTACAGAAATTGGAGTCCAGTGACTATACCACACCTCTTAGATCTTGCTTAATCCTCCTTCCTGTAGCTTAAAATAATTGCTCTTAGTGCTAGCTATCTTAGTTCTTGATTTCCCTTATTAAGCACATCCACCCCTTTCTCTGCCAGTACAGATTCTTCTGTCTTCCACATAAATCCTGGTTCTTAATTCTTATTTTGCTTATATCAGTTTCCTGTGCATGTACATCGAGACCCTGAGAATTGTATCTCTGTAATATGTCCTATTTTTGAAGTTGAAAACTTCACAAAGAAACCTAAAGTGTTAATAGTGATGGATGTTAAGTATCTTCTGAATCTGAGTATCCATTTTCCACAGCTTTTTACATCTGTGGTGGCATAGGAAAGATCTCTTGACTTGCCAGTGTGATACAGCTAGTTTGGCTCGAAAGCTTGGAATGCTTTACAGTGCAGTAAGAGTGAAGAGCAGGCTTTACAGTCACAGCTGTAAAAAAAAAAAGTGCTAATGAGTGTCAGGTGTATGATACAGTATGGGTAGGATGCTAGATAAAGTTTTAAAAAGAGATCCACAGGGTCTGTAATATACCAAGTAAATGTAACCCTCTTCTGTTTTCACCCAAGAGGTGACATTTGCTTAGTACTGTCCTTGGCACCGAATATGGAATTGTGTGTCTACTACCAGTGACATTACTTTGTTGTAGCACTTGATTGCTCCTTAAAAGTTACCTGTATAGTACTCATTCTAATGATTGCAAGAACTGATAAGGTGATGTCAAGGATATAAACTTTAGCATAGCTTTCATGCTGCTTTGTTTTTCAGTTCAGCCTGCTGTATAATCAGAATAAATAAATGCACTAGTTTAGGTTCTGACTTTCATTACAGACTGCAAGGATTTTTTGCACTCAAGTTTTTCTGCTGTTACATTACTGTGATTCTCTTTCTGTTGTCTTGTACATCTTCATTAGCTTTTATTTTGTACATGTGCTACCTCTGCACAGGCTAGGTTTTGCTAGTCGTTTTTCTCACAACTGATAAGTTTCTTTCTTTGTAGGAGCTGCCTTCACATGTTTGGAGACTGCATTCCGCCTTGATGCTCTCCACAGACAGATGAAACTCCTTGGAGAAGACAACCCAGTCAGCAAGCTTCAGGTTAAACTAGAACCAGGTAGTTTTTGGCTGAAGCTGCTGTATAAAATTTCTGTATATTGATGCTGTCATATAGACCAAAAAAGACTATTTTTTCCATATCCCTTATAAAAGAAAGAAAAAAGAAATACTGGTTTGTAAACCAATCTATAAGTGAAGAAAACTTGAAGGCAAGTTTCCTTATTTAAAGTTGGATAACTGATTTTTATAAATAGTGTTCTGCTTAAGAGCAGAACAGGCTCACTGAGTAGAGGCAGTATGAAAAACTCCCTTGAAAGCTGTGTGGTTTGAGTTTCTGAGTATGTAAAATAAAGTAGTTTGAAAATGAAAATGTTTGGAAACACCATATAAAATTCTGTGCTAGTAAATGTTCCTTTTTTATGTGTTCATGTAAGAACTTTGCATGTACGCATAAGCGTATAGATAAGCATATGTACTTGCTTTCCTGTTGAGTGAACTGTGCAGAGGCTCTTTGGTTATCCTCTGAGCCACCTGCACGTCTGCACTCCAGCATCATGTATCTTCTTCACTGATAGTTCTCTAGTTCTGTGGTCACCATTGGAACTGTGAAGCAGTCTTCAATCTAGGTGGTATTTAAAATGACCTAAAATGCAGCTGGAGGTGATACTGCAACTAAGTGGAATGGAAAAGCATGTGTTGGAAGTCTCAAAAAAGGAACAAGTAGTGATTATTTTATACGAGTATCTTTAAAAACTTGTGGTATGGTGGCTCTCTGAATTTGGCACTTAGGGGGGAAAAAGGAAGGATTTATCTTTATATGCCAGTTTTCAGTGATTTCTAATTTGAAGTGACTTATTCCTTTGGGAATTAATATTGAGCTTACAATGGTTGATTATTTTTATTTTTATTTTTATTCTTTTATTTTTTTACCCAGCCTGTGTGTTTACTGCAGTAAATTAAATGCACTGGCACAGGCTTATTTTGTTCTTAAGTCAATACATCTTGACTTGGTGATCTCTAAAAGGTGTGTATACTTGGAAGGGCTGGAAATTACTGTCCTCTTAGAGTTTCTTATGAAATTGTTGCCATCTCTTTTCAGGTGTAAATCCTAGTAATTTAATGAACCTCTTCACCTATGAGAAAGGCTACTGCTTTGTTTACTACCTGTCCCAGCTCTGTGGTGACCCAAGACATTTTGACTCCTTCCTAAGGGTGAGTGTAAATAAGCATGAGTTTCTCTTGAGATTCAGAACTGTTCTCCTCCTCACCTAGTTTTGTCACTGTGGCTGATTGATAGGGCTAAAGTCGAATACCAATGTATCTGAGAAGGGAGAATGGTTTTGGCCTGACTGCCAGCTGAGATCATTGTTTCTACGAGATTTCTCTTCAGTGAATGTGCTCATGCTCCTGTCATCTCAGATTCTGAGTTTAAGGGGTACCAAATACAGAGCAGTTTATTTTTGTTACCTCTTGTTCTGTGTTCTAAATAATTAGAAAGCTGTTCCAGAATAGATTGTCTGTAACTGGAATGATGTGACTTCATTCACTACTGAAAAGCAGTAGCTTGTGGGTTTTTAGCCAGGGTGACAAAGGACATGATTTCCTGTACTGGGGCAGGTTTTGTGTCTTGAAGTACATTTGCAAAACCTATAGAAAATTATGTCAGCTGTTGACTTGGTTTTTGAAGTGAAACAATTCATGCAGATTTTTCTTTTTGCTGCATGCATGTTTTTTATCTCCTCTTCCCGTCCATTCCCCACTCGATCTTTCTCTTACCTTTAGTTTTGTAAGGGTGTCTTTAGTCCATAATTTATCAGTGAATAATACAGTGGCCAGCTGTGTTCTGACTTTCCTCTAGTGTCAAGTATGAGGAAACCTTCCTGCTCTTGATATGTTAATGTATCTGTGATCTGTATCAGAAGAAGAGCTCAGTGCAGTACTGAACTGTCAGTGTATTTGCAGCTACCCAATTTTTTTCTTGTTATGGTGCTTTTCTCAGCTGAGGGAAGGAGAGAGAATATTTTTCTTGAATTTTTTTTTGTTATTTTTTTTTTTGAACCTTCCAAATACTTGTTTTATGTTTCCATCTCTATTTTGTTTGTTGTTGTTTTTTAATTATTTTTTTAATTCTTGTTTTATTTTATTCTATATATAGAATATATAAGATGTACTAAAATCTATTTTAGTCTATATAATCTATATTTTATATAGATTTATTTTTATTATTATTTATTATTGTTATCACAGGTAGTGGCTCTACATTGAAAGGAGGCTGTCTTTCTCCTATCCATAATTTATCCTTTTTACTGTTTCAGGCCTACATCGAGAAGTACAAATTTACCAGTGTTGTTGCTCAAGATCTTCTGGATTCCTTCCTGAATTTTTTTCCAGAGCTGAAAGAGCAATGTGTTGAGAGCAAAGCAGGTAGGAAGTTTACGTAGTTAACTGTAAACACTGCAGAAAATCTGGATGGTAAATTTTGTGTTTGGTTTTGAGGATGTAGAAGAAAATTCTAAGGTAAACAGACCCCTTCGGCAACAGCCACATGTTTGTGATAGAAATGGTTGTGATTTATTGTTGCTCCCTCCAGCTGGGGAATGAGAACATCTTAAATTGCTGACAATTTTGGTATTGATTAGCTGAGTAGCCCTGAGTCAACTTTCTCAGGAATTCATTTTTCATGCTGCAGACATCATGATCACTGCATGTGAGATTTACACATGCTCAAATGCAGGGAAAAGGTGAATACACTTTGAAATTTCATCTACTTGAATTACAGACAACTTTCTTTGAGAGCTGTAACTTTTCCCAAGGTCCTATCTATGCGAATAAAATCTCTTCCAGGTTTCACACTCTCTTACATCCCATATTTATAGCTGTGGGTGGATTTATGGAAGGTCAGTAAACTACTAGATGCTTATTAGCCCACTTGCTTAAAGAAATGAGACTAATATTATCCTGCCATGTGTCTATCCTGGTAAGTAATCACTGAACCTGTTGGTTAGTTTAAACCAGACTGGCAGTGGAGTACAGCTCTTAAGGATACTAGGTTTCTACAAGCTTTGTGGAGAGATGTAGATGAGCAAGCCTACTGAAGGAAAAGCTGCAGCGTGAGCTCAGCAGTTTTATGTTTTATTTGGCCCACTGGTTGGCTAATGAATTAACCACAGCACATGCTAACTTTTGCCTGGCTAATATTCAGGGGATGAAGGAGAGAGGAGTTTTAGGGTGGATGGTGTGGAATGGTAAGTATTGCCAAGGGTTAGGAGAGCACTGACGTGGTAAAAGGTTAAGGAGAAGAGCTCTGTTGGAAACCAGGCTCTGCTAGTTCTGCTGCTTTTGGAGAAACTTTTGTTTCAGTTACTGATTTAAAAAATACATTTACAATTGCTTGGTTTTGCTGCTGAGCAGGAGTTCAGTCAGCACTCTCATCTTTTTCTTTTTTTTTTAAATGTAGCAGGTTTTCCCCCTATTCTTCAGTTTTCCTAAAAATTCAGAGGAAGAGAAACACACGCACAAAAAAAATTCCTATTAGAAGATTGTTTGATCACAGACCCTTGTTAGCTTGGCTGTCTTAAAAGCCTGTGCATTTCTTGTACTTACCCACAGTAATGGTGAACTGTAGAAATGCATGGTTAAATCTGGAGAGTGTTGCTGGCATTTTCCCTGGTGTAGTGTAGGCTAGCCTGCTGAGGCTGCGAAGACATTAATGTTGCTGTAACTATGGGTCAGTCTGATTTGCTATTGTTAGAAACTCTCTTAACTGTACTGACCGATCCTAAACCTTGAGGCAGCCAAGCCATCTGCAGAGACTCCTGCTCCACACTTCTGATGCTCCTCATTCCAGGACTGGAGTTTGAACGTTGGCTCAATGCTACAGGACCTCCATTAGCTGAGCCAGACTTATCTCAGGGATCCAGTCTGACCAGACCGGTGGAGACGCTCTTCAAACTCTGGACCACAGAGCCTCTGGACTCTGCTGCTGCCAGCAGTGTTGACCTCAGTAAATGGAGAACGTTCCAAACCGTACTTTTCTTGGACAGATTGCTGGATGGGTCACCACTGCCACGTGGTGAGTACTCTATCAGGATAATAGAAAAGTGTTCCTGTAATAATTAATTTAATTCTAAAAAGCCCTATCCCTCATTGACCTTATCATTAACATGAAGCTAGTTTGGATGGGGCTTTGAGCAAAAAAGTCTTTTTTTGAGATTTAGTGATTCGTTATTCTCTGATGACCGTCAAACTTTACAAAATAGATCATAGTTCTTTCTCTGTGTATGTACTCTCTTTAGAGGTGATAAAAAAGCTTTCGGAATGTTACTCCTCTCAGCTGGACTCCATGAACGCAGAAATCCGTATCCGCTGGTTGCAGATTGTAGTCCGAAATGACTATTATCCAGACCTTTACAAAGTCCGTCGCTTCTTGGAAAACCAGGTACTAACTGCTGGATTAAAATCACTGCACCTCTCAGTGCATGAGACATGTGCATGAGAAATGCGACGTGAAAGACCTTGGAACTTCTGCTTCCTGGCCAAGTGTAGACCAGGTGTGTTGCTAAGGGGCTGAGCGTGGCTCACCTGCTAGCGGGTGGGGAGGAATGGGCAGATGTTGTTTGAAATGCCTACAGATAATCTCTGCTTTTCTAGCCTAACTCAATACCCTTGTCCCAGCTCTGCCCAGTGCATTTTTTATGTTGCTTTGTAGCAGCCCTGCCTTTTTGAGACCAGATATTTTCACACTACTAAATAATGTGATTGAATATTTATACTTCAGGCAAGACTAGGGCTCATCAAATTCCCTACAGTAGTTTTTATTGTGCAGGAGCAAAGGGTTAATGCAAAAGGTTAATGCATGTGTTCTCTGTGGCCTCTTCTCAATCTTTTAAAAATAGTTCTGTTATTTGTGGAAGTAGCTCAGTCTTAGAGAACAAATGTTTTTTTATTATCATTCATAGAAACCTTTACATTAAACTTCTCTAGGATAGACTTGGCTGTCTTTTGAAGAAATGTATTGTTTCCAGTCTGAAGTAATTCAGGGCTGTTGGAGTGTAGCTGTAGGAGAGCTGAACCTCCTGACTTTGATTGAAGTGATATTATCTAGTTTTCCTTTTTTGCAGATGTCTCGGATGTATACAATTCCACTTTATGAGGACCTTTGCACTGGCACCCTGAAGTCTTTTGCCTTAGAAATTTTTTACCAAACCCAAAACCAGCTGCACCCCAATCTTCGGAAAACCATCCAACAGATTTTATCACAGGGCTTGAATCCATTTCCTGCCATTGACACTACAGCAGTCACTACAGACACACCAGCAATGGTGCTTGAGGACAAAACCTCAGAGGCCACAAACGGTGCCATTTCACTCAGGGATGTTAATGTGTCTGCCTAGATCACCAGTTCATGCCAGCCATGAAGCTTGAAAGTGGGGACAGAAACAGAGGAAAGACACCAAGCATCACCTCCTTCCCTTTGGCCCTACAGCTGCAGTGTGTTGTTGTAACTGGATTTCTCTCCCAAAACACAAAGCAAATGTGCCTTCAAGTATCCAGCATGTGACACTGCCAGATTTCAGAGACCTCCTTCAGCTGTGGAGTGGATATTTTTATTCAGTTTATACTGGGCACAGGCTCCTGTGCAGTTGCTTCTCCATGGAAAGTGGATAGTTCCCTTTCCTGAGGCTCTTCTGGATGGTTTTTCCAAGTCTGTGGGTTGGTGGTTATGGGGTTTTTGGTTGGTTGCTTATTTCTTTTTTTTTGTTTGTTTTTTTGTTTTTGTCTGAGGCCACTGAGGCATGTCCTGCTTGCCATGTGTGTGGTGCTGGGAGTGTGTATGTGTCAAATTGTCATTACCTGATATTTGGGCTAAAGTTCTGCAAAGGAGAGACAGAGGAATTGTTGGTGGGAGCAAACAAGTTTTCATGTTATGCTCCTTACTGTGATGGAGGTGTTGGGATTCGGAGGTAGGGGACTAATGCTTAAGTAATTAAGAAACTAATTTTAAATAGCTCCTGTTCCCCCTTGCTCCTAGGTGGCTAAACAATAATAATTGGAAACCTTATGATGGATTTGAAATCCTTCTGTAGTTAACCCTTCCTTCAGTTTTCCCTTTGCGCTCAATGGGAAAGGCAATAAAGAAATGTATGGGCTTGAATTTCAAAAAAGTTAAAATTAGGTGCCCAAAAGCCATCAATTCTGGTACTAGCTGGATGCCTAAATCTTTTTAACTTTTGACAAGTCTAGCTGCAATCTTTGTGTGTTAGGATGTGTAGCACATGTGTTTGTCGGATGCGCTCTGTCTTCTATTCTGTCCTTTTGGAAGAATTAACAGGACCTTTAATTTAAATTTGTGGTTTTTTTTTTTTTTTTTGAAGATCCCTAGTATAAATTAGGCCTGTAAGTCAACCATGGAGATTGTGCTAAAATTTTATTGCCTTGAATAACATTTGTCTGAGTAACAGTTGCCCTGTCATATGATAGTCTGAGGGAAGCACCCTCCTTTTGATTGAAGACTTTTAAGCCCCGCTTTACTCGAGTCTGTTTTCTGACTTGTGGTTGTGGTGGTAAGATGCCATTTCATTTACACAGCATGCTGTTTCTCTTGCTCACTGGCCAGGCATGCAAGATTGGAAGACACTCTTCCATCTGCACCATTCAGTCTCAGAAAGGTGAGGGCAAAGCATTGTTGGCTATTAGGGAGTACCGGTGGTGGTTCCTAAGACTGTGCCACATTGTTTCTAATGTGTGGGTACCTGTGTGCTACTCAGTGAGCACCCACAAAGCATCTCTTGAGCTGTTGTATCCCCAGGATAGAGAACTAGTTGGAATGAAAGGTGAAACATTTGGAAGAGGCTCAGCTAAAGGAGATGTGAGAAAGAAACTTATATATAATTTGGGGCAAATATTATTTTAGCCCTGCTATGGGGATCTACGTAGCACAGGAAGAGGGGAAATTAGGGAGTTGGGTTTTTTTTTGGTGGGGTTTGTTTTTTGTTTGTTTTTTTTTTTTTGGGGGGGGGGTTGTTTTTTGTTTTGTTTTGTTTTGTTGTTTTTCTGGGTGGTTTTTTTTTTCACCAAAAGTATCTGTTTACACCCATGTGTGGATGGGGACTTAGGTGCTGTTACTGGATCTGCATTTTGTGGCTTTAAATTAATTTGGACTTCACCGTAGCCTTAGCCTGGGCTGAACTGGGATAAAGCAATAATGAACTCAGGCCTTTGTAGTGCTTCATAGTTTTCAAAATGGGTCATCAACATTGTTGGGCTTCAGAACTCCAAGATCTGCTCTTTGCTTCTTGCATCGGGATTATCTTTATAATTCAGATTTTTCTTTTCCAGAAAGGACAGAAAATGATGTTTTCTGCACAAATCTTTTTCTATTTGTTGTTCTATTGAACGAGATCTGTGCAAGCTGATTTTCCACTTCCCAAGTTGCCACTGTTGGTTTGCTTCTCCTCGTCTCCACTGCTAGCAGCAGCAGCCTGGCCAAGATCAGTAACCACTAGTAGCTTTTGGAATCCCAGGCCTCCACTATAACATGTCATGGTGAATATATGTGACACTTTGGTGGGGAATTTTAAATGTACATGGATGCCTTATGATGATTGTCAAATTAAATTGAGCTTTGTGACAAGTTTAGCGTTTTGGGCAGTTTTTCAGCATCCCTGCTATGGATATGTGGAAGACCTAACTTGGTACATTGTCTTTGTTTTGTCTTTTTCTGGTGTGCAACATACAGGGAGTTTGGAAGCTATTTAAAAGCTAAACAGCAAGAAGTTGGAAAGGTTGCAAAAGCAAATAATCAAAAGTAAATATTGTTTCTACAACTGACTGAAATATATCAGATCAGCTGTGTTTGCATATACATGCATCAGTGCAGGGAAATGTTGGCTGAACCTAATAGACTGTGTTTCTTGATTAAAGAACATGAAATCTAAGTTAGTGTTTCTGCTTTCATCTCTGAGAAACCAACAGGTGGCTATTTTCATAAGGCTAGTTATCTGAAACACAGCAAGATTTGTTGTAAGCATTCTATGCATCCTTCTTCAGGTACTCTTGCTCCTCCTTGTGAACCAGGAGCGCATTTTTATTTTGAGGAGTTGAAAAATTGGCAGCAAGTTTGTGGAGATAAGCCTTCCTTTTGTTGACACAAATTAAATTAATGCTTCAGGCTACTTTCTGGCCTGATTTGTAGTAGATTTCACATTGACAGGCAAATTAGACTGAGATTAACTAGAAACTATCTATTTGCCTTTGGTATGTTCATTTCTGATCTGTTAAAGTAAGATTAGTACAGCAAATTGGTTTTATTTAAGCAGGTGCCAAGAAATAAGGTTATCTTTATTATATTGAAAATGAAAGCTGTTACTTTATTTCATTGCAGCTTTGAGCAGGGCAACATGGGACCTAAAAATACTACTTGTGGAAAAGCTCTGAAGAGCCAAACCCTTCAATAAAATGGAATATTACTGATTTTTTTTAGCATTTTGTAGCCATGTTGAGTAATACATTAAGTATAATGGTTGTTAGCTACACATATTACTCTGTTAAGCTTATATCAGTAATCTTGCTGTCATGATATGTTGCAACATCCTAACCATGCACTTCATTAACCAAGCACAATTCTAGGCAAGCATTCCAAGCATTCTCATTTAACCCAAATTTTCTCATGCTCTTGCACTGCGATGACCTTGGCCATTGCCTTTTCCAGATAACACAGGATCTTCTGTACATCCATAATAAGCACATGTACTGCACAATTCACTTAAGTTCACTTCAGTGTGTTTTCCCTGTTTGTGTGTGCTCAAAGATAGAACCCTACAATACAGTCAACTCTTACAAATCACACAACACTTGTTTTCACACTTTTCACTATAGATTGATAAAAGCTTAAGGTCATTATGATGACAGTATCAGACTTTGTGTACAAAAGAAACCACAGTAGAAATCTTAATGTGAAATTTATCAAGCCACTATCTTCTGAGACACAGAATTACTTTTTCTGTTGGGAGGACCGAACTTAAATGACACTGAGTTTACTGAAGCCTCAGGTAAGTTGTTTTAGCTGTTGATTACCTGCATTCCTAAAGCCACATGCCTAATTTCTAGTTTGGATTTGTCTAGTTTCAGCTTCTGGCTCTCAAAACTACTGCTTTGGTTTAGAATCATAAACTGCTTACTGTTACTAACCTCTTTCCGATGTAAATACCTCTTAATTTGTAAAGAAAACAGATCGAGTTGTTTGGTCTCTTGCTGCAAGGTACGTCTTCCACATTTTATGTATTGCTTTAGCTCTGGGGTGAAGCATGATGTTTCAGCATCCTTTGGAAGTGGAGACTGCACACTCTCAAAAATTACCTTATGCTGCTGTGTATTTTGCACCACTTAAAAAGATCTTTTTATTAATATTGTGCACTTATCCTATTTTTCATTAATTACAGTAGTAATTTGGGCAACAGTTAAAGCATGTTTTACATGGACATGGCAGCCTTTTATAGATAAAGAAGTGTAGAGAAAAAGCTAATCTGTATGCTGGAGATGACTGTTCACTCTATACAGAAGGGGACTAGCTGGTTGCATTATGTGGCCTTCCCCTGACTCTATGTGCACCTTCTGCACTGGAAAAAATCAAGTCTTATACCTCTGATTTCTTGTCAAGAGAATTAGGGTTATGTTGAACATAGTGTGCTTTCTGCCCTATAGTGAAGGTGTTACATTAGTGACAAGTCTTTCTGAAATTTAAAAAATGGCATTAATGGGTTTTGCAGAGCATTAGACCCTTTTCTAAACATACTTGGGTTTTGAGGAAGAGTGGGAACTGATAGGAAAGGAATGGGATATTCTTCATGCTGTTGCGATTTGGTATAAAGTGTCATGGATTAAGTCATACCTGGTTGATAGTCCAGGTGTGTGACCCTAAATATATGAACTAGGGAAGCATCAGCTTTGTGCATTGTTTTAATTTTGGTGTCTTGTACCACCTTGTTCTTGTGTGCTGCGGTAGCCAGCATGGAAGTTTGGAGCTGTGCTCTACCTCCTAGAGGTCTGCTGAGGTTATGAGAGAGATCTTTGTCTAGCAGTGGTAATCTTCCTCAGGACAAGCTGCTCTGGAAGAAGACTTGAGTCTGTCTTCCCAGTAGCTGCAGAGAGCACTGTGATACCAGGCTGCCTCTGGCTGACTGATGAAAACCGTCAGAGACTTCTTCCATACCATGCTCTTCTAAGCATAAACCCCAAATGTCCGTCCAAAACTTCCCTCAAGCGAAATACTATTCTGTGCGATTCCTCTGACACAGCTCCGACAACTGTCAGCCTAGCGGTATTGCAGGAACTAAGCTGTGTATGAGGATCCAAAGAATGAGAAGAGCTCCCCAGTGCAATTTGAACAGCTTCTGTGGTGTGTCAGAGTTTGCAGAAACAAACACACACGTGTTGTGCCCAAGCACCATTGCTCGATCACTTCTAACCTCCTCCCTCTCCTTGAACCATCTGGAATTGGAGATGAAAGCAGACACGAGGTGATGAAACCCCCAAACTGGAAAATGATCATGAAAGTCTCAAAAACTACTCTGTCAAAGAATAGTCTTCATTCATGTAGAAACAAGCTATTTAACTGGATGCAAATCCGTTTTAAATGCTTAAATTCCCGTAGTAAAGGGAATTCTTGGGAGTCTGCTTTCCTCTTTTACAACGAATAGGAGGAACCTACATAAAGTGCGCTGAGAAACAGATTGACAAAAAGGCAAGTGTCATTTTGTCTTAAAATATGCTCTGCAAGATTTACTGTCTAAATAGACCTGTGTTTTTGTCTTCAGGAGTAGTTTAATCCAGCAGGATTGCCAAGAGGCCACAGAGAAAATTCTCTGCTTGTGTTGCTCCCAGAAGTTTGGGGTCAATAGACAAAAACCCAACACATTGCCAGCTGCATAATGTACGAATTTGCCAGTTTTGAACTTTGCAGTGGGACAAGGAAAGCATGTCAGATAGTTTAGAGACCAAGATAATGTCCATCTCTTTGCTTTTAATAGCATCATAAATAAATACTGTTACATGTGTAACTAGTTTAGTGTTCCAGGTTGAATCTACTATACTTACAGTTACAGCTCAATATTCATATTGCTTTCTAGAATCTTGCGTTTAATGGAATTTATGCAGTTGTGACCTGTGACCACTGTTGCCTAAAGAACACAACAAGGGTGAAATCATGCAGATGAGAGCTTCACTGTTCCTGACACAGAGGCCTTGTTTGTCCTTTTCCCTCCCTGAACAGAGCCCTCCTGTGTCAGCTCAGTTCCAGCCTGCGCAGCTGCAGCTTTCTTGCATGAGCTGTAGACAAGAGAGGTCCTTATTCTTACTGATGGCAATGTTCGCTTTGCTCCTGAAAGGGTGGAAACATCCAATGTGAAATGTCTTTTTTGTTGGTTAGATTTGCTGTATGCAGGGGGGAAGCCTTGTGTCTGTACAATGAGCATAAGCAAGGGGCAGAGAATGTCAGTCTGTGGTTAGACAGCTACTACAGTTACCTGTGTTTGTTTCTCCAAGGCAGAAGTTCGAGAGGAGGATTTCTACATTCATTTCTGGAAGAAATGAGTCAGACCAGTGTGTTCTGTGGATCTCTCTCATTAAAACAACCCCTCTGCCCAAGGATCAGGTAACATAACAATTAGACTTGAACCCATCATTATAGGCGAGTGTGAAAACCAGCTTTTTTTGTAAACATCACGTCCTCTCATGTTGGATCAGCACCTGCTTACTTGACCAGACTTGTGTAAAAGGCCCAAATGCAAAAAACCCCCACCCAAAACAACAAAAAACCCACCCCACAACGACAACAACAAAAGGCAGCCTTGTATTTTTTTGCATTTCTTTCCTTTGGCATTGTTTCTAGCAAGTAAGTATTTTTTAATGTGTTTTTTCTTTATTTGATGAGGCAGTAATAGCTATCAAAGTACGTGAAGTAATGTTATTTCCTTTGTCAGTTCAGCCCTTGGACAACTATTAATGATCATAGAATGGTTTGGGTTGGAACAGATCATAAGCATCACCCAGTTCCAAGCCCCCTGCCATGGACAGAGACACCTTCCACTAGAGCAGGTTGCTCAAAGTCCCATCCAGCCTGGTCTTGAACACTGCCAGGGATGGGGCAGCCACAGTTTCTCTGGGCACCCTGTGCCAGCGCCTCACCACTCTCACTGTGAAGAACTTCTTTCCAATATCTAATCTAAATCTACCCACCTTCAGTTTAAAGCCATTCCCCTTGTCCTACTCCTACATGCCCTTGTAAAAAGTCCCTCTCCACCTTTCTTGTAGGCCTCCTTTAGGCGCTGAAAGCTGCGCTAAGGTCTCCCTGGATTCTTCTCCAGGCTGAACAACCCCCAAATGTTTCATCCCGTCTCCATAGGAGGAGGGTTCCAGCCCTCATCCAGGTAGTGACAAACTACACGAAAATGTGATCTTCGCTATTATGTCAGAAAACGCCTTTGTGAGGGTCCACAATTTCTCAGGCAGTTTCTGTCACATTCTTGGTTTCGTTTTCCTCCCGCTCCTACGGGCCGTTCAGCCAGGTGACCGCTAAGCTCTGAGGAGAGGAACGTTCAGTTTCTTCCAGCTATTCCCGAGCTCACAACACCGCCCCGGCTCGCCGGTCCCGCACCACCCGAGCCCTCGAAACCTCCACCACCGCCGGCCGCGGGGCACGCTGGGACCTGCCCTCCCCTGCCCAGCAGACCGCGTCGGATTGGTGGTGCGTACATCACGTGCCCTCCTGCCTCCTTCTCATTGGTGAGTGGCACAATCCGTTACCTCCGGGCTGCGCCAGAGGCTGAGGGGCGGTGAGAGTGTCCGGCGTTGCCGCGGTAACGGCCGCCCCGGGCATGGCCGCGGGCCGTGCCCCGCAGTGGGGAGGTGGCTGCGCTGGAGGAGGGGGATGTGTGTGCAGCGGTGGCGTGGTTGAGGCCGGTTGTGCCAAGGGGGTCGGCGGGGAGGGAAGGGGGGGGCCCGAGGGCAAGGGCATGGGTATGTCTCGAGGGGAGAAGGAGGTGTGTGTGGAGAGTGCCTTGTTGGGGGTGGTTGTGAGGGAAGGGGTGTTGGTGGAGGAGGAACTTCTGGGGAGGGTGTGCGGGGCGTCGGCTAAGAAGGCTTCTGGTGTAGGTCACCTCAGGGATTCCCCCGTTCTCTTTTCCAGCAGAGCGGGGGACCTCTAGGGTGGTATCAGGTGCTAAAAGAGATGGTGCAGGGCGTGCTGGCGTGGTGCAGGCTGCTCCGTGGAAAGAGTAAGAGGCTTTTTGTTCCTAAATAAATCTTTGCTTTTTGTTTCTCAGTTATTATTCCTTAGTAACGCTCAGTTGTGTTGTAGGTTGGTGCTTGGCAATATAGTCTTGGAAGTAGCCGGCAAAGCTACCTAGGATTGTGTTGAAAATGCTGGGAGAGAAAAAGCAATTAATTGGGAAAAGAGACCTTTACACAGACCCCACGTTTCCAGCCAGTGATACCTCTATATATTTTGATTATTCTACCCCACTTGTTCAGTTCAGGGGCGAGATCTCATGGTTGAGACCTAAGGTGAGTTTTACGGTATAAAAGATGGTGATTTTAGCAGAACTGGACTGTAAGGTAGTAAATGCTGGTTAGCAGTGAGTGACTTTTTTTGGTATTTTCATTGTTTAGGAATACAGAAGTGATAAAACTGATGAATGCCAGTGTCGCCAATGCAGGAGTTACATTATTTAAGTCTGGGTGCTTGTTCGTAGGTTTTATTTAAATCCTGTTGAAGAACTTTTGAATTTCGTGGCACTAGTAGAAATTCAGATATTTTATGTTTCATTATGCAAATAATGTGCATACCAAGTTCAAAAACAGCATAAATGTAATTCCCAACTTTTTCAATTACTACATAGAAGTCTTGAAAAGAAAATAACTGGATTTTTGAGTTTTCAGAAAGATTTTTTTTTTTATGATTGTTTATTTCTTTGAAAACACGAAAGAAAACTTTTCTAAGGTTATAATGTCATATGAGTTGTATTGCTTTTAAACTTGCAGCTGGGTTTCAGAGCAGGTCATGTGAGAGCTAAAATGTTTAGAATGTGTTTTTGCAGTACATTCATTTAAAGTGAAGTATTTGTGAGGAGGGAAAACAAAAGGGATATAAAAATGTAACAAAGAAGAGACATATGTTGGTTTTAGTGGTATTGTTTTCCTTGCTTCCATCTGGGGATGGCAGTAGAACTGTGGTAGAGCTGTCAGATAGAAATGGCAAACTGTCTTTGCGGAGCCCAGTGTGCAGCTATCTGCTTTTATATCTTGCACCTTGATTAGTCCTGAGGACTGATCAGTTAATTTCCATCTCCTGCATTTCTCTCCCTCTTAACACGTGAGAGAGCTCATTTTCAGATCCAATTAAGTGTTCGGAACTTTGCATTTAGAGTTAACCTCTTTTGCTATCAAGTAATCTAATTGCCCTAGGAAAGGTTTTTCTCTTATGCAATTTGGAGATTTTTGTAACTTGGAATGTGCAGTTCGATGTGAATGGCCTCAGTTTTATCACAGTTGTTTGTATGTCCATTAAGGAACTGATGAATTATCTTGTCTTTCACTTATTGTTGCCTCTGCTAAGGCTGCACATATTGGTGACATTTGTGTACTAAAATTCATGTGTGAAGTAGATTTACCTCACACAAAATACCATTAAAATAGCCACGAGGCAGTAATTTGTAACTGCTTGTTTAGGCTGTGTCTGGAAAGACAATTCCTTTATTTTGTGAGATGTCTCTGGAGCCCTCCCATTCCCTGAAGCGCAGACTTCCTTAGAACGTCATACAGGATTTGACTTTCATTCCCCATGTTCTGATTTTAGGACATTTGTTCTACTCCTCGGTTATTTTCAAGCAATCTGCAGGATGTGCAAGTGAAACAAGGGATTTTGGGAGACTGTTGGTTCCTGTGTGCCTGTGTAGCTTTGCAGAAAAATAAATACCTACTGAACAAGGTATAGACAAGATACTTATTTCACGTTTTGTAAGGATTTTTTTTCACCTAATTCACATTTGCATATTGTTCTTGAATCCCAAGCCACCATGACTGTCACTTTTGTTATGCTCAGTTTCACTGTTTTTGGTGTGATATTTTTCCTGTGATTAGTTACAAATGGTTGATATTCAGTATATTTTAAACTGGCTTTGCTTAAAAAAAACCCCAACAAACAAAACCCTAACAATAAAAACAAAAAACAAAACCCCAAACAATCAGTAAACCTCCACCACCACTACCAAAAAACAACGCGGAACACAATCATTAGTCTTGATTTTTGGTTTTGCTGTCTAGGTAATCCCTCCAGGTCAGCCCAGCTGGACAGATGAGTCATATCAAGGCTGCTTCACTTGTCGAGTCTGGCAGTTTGGACACTGGGTGGAAGTGACCATCGATGACCGTTTGCCTTGCCTTGGTGGTAAACTCTGCTTTTCACAATGTCAGACTGAGGATTTGTTTTGGCTTCCACTCTTGGAAAAAGCTTATGCGAAGTATGTGAACACTGTTATTGGGGCAAGTAAAGGGAGGTACAAATACCTTCTGCTTACTTATTTTATCTGACTCTTTTGGGCATAGATATGTGTATTATTCAATATAAAGTACAATGGCTGCTAGCTTTCCCATACGGGGCTGTGCAGAAGTTGTTTGTTAAACTGTAGATCTGTAAGGTATAATTCTAGTTGCATATGAGGGAAGATAGTGTTAGGGAGAGAATTATGATGAAAAGTAAGAGCTGCAATGAATTATTGGTATTCAAATGGTGTTCATTAAGCTGCTATCCGTTGGTAATATAATTTATTAAAGGGAGGTATTTTGCTAGTGGGGACAGCAGTTGAGACAGTTGAGGGATCAATGGAAAGCAGAAAGTGTGCAAATGTGTTAATGGAAAGCAGCAATATTTATAAGTTTATGCTGGTTAAGGCTCTGGTTGTGTGAGTTTCATTGCTCTCTTACTTAATCTGATAGTTTATTATTTTGAAAAGAAAAGATTGTCTTATTAATGTGTTTGAAAATGCAGCTGTTTCATGTTTTATGGCGCATCCATCAAAATGCTGTCCATGTGGACAAAACAATTTGGACTCTAAGTGTGCTGGTAAGATAGACATCGATGTCCAAGAGAACTAGGACAAAAGACAGTGATTGCCAGCAGAGGGCAGAAAAAGACTTTAGGTATGAAGTAGTTCAACTGTAGATGCATTGAGCAGAAGTTGTGAAGCATCAGTGGCAAGTTAAAGCTTCTCTATAGGTTTGAAAGGTAATATTACTTGTTTTCTGTAGAGATCTTATCATCCTATTATGGTCTTGATTTCTTTCGCTGTCTTTTGCATCTGCAACATCAGGTAGGGTAGTATCTTGATTTACTTCAGTTGTTGTATGAAGTGCTACTGTGGTGGTTTATGCAGAGTGAGCAAAGAATAATTGAAGAGAAAAAAATGTTATTTATACAGAATGTAGTTAGTGTATCACACCAGATAATACAAACCATGGTTAATAAGGTACAAGTGACTACTACTTCTAAATTCTAAAAGTTTCTGTGTTGGATAGAATGAATTATAGTAAACTTCCCATCTGACAGTGGGGTTTCTGATGGCTTTCACATTCCTTAGATGATGTATAAATAAAATAGTATGTGCTTTCTCTTGTCTGCTTGGGGATATGAGGTAGGGTACAGTCATGATTGTGATACAGAGTCGGGTTGTATGTATGTACGAACCACATTTCTTTAGTTCTGTTTGTAGAATTTTTATTTTTCTTTTTTTTTTTTTTTTTTTTTTTTTAAATTTTTATAGAGTGCATGGATCTTATGAACAGTTGTGGGCAGGACAGGTGGCAGATGCTTTGGTGGATCTGACTGGAGCAATTGCTGAAAGATGGACCCTAAAAAGCGCTGGAAGAAACATGGACAAAGAGAAGTCTGGCATGGTTTTGGAGAAAGATGTGTTTAGAAGATTAATGAATCTGAAGGAACAGTGTGTAATAAGCTGCTCAGTCCTTGATTCCAGACAGGGTAATAGACATTTTTAAAGTAGATGTCTCTATTGAACAGAGGTCAGAACACAAGGCAGCCAGCAAATGCATGGTGCTAATTCTAGTACCGTATGAATTTTATGATGCACTTTGATGTAAGCCTTGGATGTATAAACATTTGAGGATGTTATTGAGCTCAGGATAGAGGTTGCTTTTGCGGAGTGCTTTTTATATTAGATAAAAAGTATGGTCACTTCTCAAAGACAAACATACCCCATACCTCCCTGAAATGCTACCTAAAAAACAACCTTAGAAATCCCAATTAATTTCAGCACTGAGAATATTAAATGTTTGAGATCAAGTAGTAAGTTAATATGCTTTAAAATTTCAGTTTATTTTATTTCTACATAGTCACAACTACAGTGGACTGTTTGGGGTTTTTTATGCTTTTTTTTTTATACAACTTCCTTTTGTCTCAAAATTGCCTTCTTTCACAGGTTAGCTCAATGTCATTCATTGTAAAATATGGAGCAGGTTCTTTTGTTTGCTTTCAAATGCCCTTTTTTTTTCTTTTCCTATTTAGGTGCAAGTGAACTGGGAGAATTTCATGCCTTTATTGTGATAGACATGTTGAATCTGTCTGAAGTGTCAGGCAAGGAAATCTTTCTACTTCGAATACGAAACCCTTGGGGGAGGCGGTGCTGGAGAGGACCCTGGTGTGAGGGGTGAGTAGGTTTATTTTCATTTGGAAAATCATTTGTGAAAGTAGTGAAGCATGAAGTGTGTCTGTGTGTTGTGTAGGCAAATACTGCTAATAGGCAGCCCATTGCTTGCAAGGCTGGGCATTTTAATTAGTTCTGGTAATCTAGATTTCTTAATAACATTTTTTTGTTGTTGTTATTTACCAAAACATCATGTTTTTGTAGAGATAAACTTAAGATGTTGGTTGGTTTTTGTGTTGTGTTTTGTTTTTTGGTTTGGTTTTTTTTTTCTGTCTCTGAATTTTATGGTGCTTTTTGGTTGGTCTGTAATTGATCTAAGTATCTTTGCTTGTGATTGTGACTTAAAAGTAGCCACTCAGCTTTACTTGGCTCTTTGCGTTTGATCTCTTCTCAATTGCAGAAGACAAGCAAAGGAGTATGTATAAAACAAAATATAACAGAAGAAAGGATGTGTATGTTTGTTTTTCTTGTGTGCTGTCATTTCTGTGCATTAATATGGGTGAGTAAAGCTGGAACTGAGTGGATACAAAGAAAGAGTAGATAAAAGGTAGAGATGCAGAAATATGTTTAGCGGTTCACGTAGCAAAGTAACAAGAATGAAAGGGCAGACCCTACTAACTTATTTTGAAAAGTTAGCGTATTTTGACTGTGCAAAAGGACATGCAATTCTTGACCCAAGGAGCAGACTTTCAGCATTAAAATATGGTAATGTTACTTGAGGCTTAAGTTGATGTATTTTGGTTTTGGCAGAGTTTTATATATACCCTTGGTCTCTTGTAGTTTCTTTGCCGAACAGTAAGCTGCCATGTAGCATAGGATAGTGTTTCATTGTGTGGCTCTAAGGTCCTGTTTTGTTCAAGTACAGAACTGTTCTTTGTTGTTAGTGCAACAGTAAAAATGTTGAAAGTACTTTTCATGGGCCCTAAAAAATGGAATGCTTAAGTTCTTGGTTTATCATGACTTAGTCAGCAGAGTCGTGAAGGTAACTGACTGCTTTGCACAGATGGTGTTTTTTGATGTTCACTGCACAGCATTAACTTTTTTTTTTCAGAGGAGTCCCTGTGCAGCTTGCTTTAGTTTTTTGTCACTTTCTTGAACAACTGTTAAAATCTTTATTTTGCTCTCTCACTTTGGACTGTACTGTCTGTTGTAAGCAAAGTAGCTGTTTTACCTAGAAGTGTGCTTTGTATCCAATCTGGCATAAGGTTCTTTCTAACTTTTCTTTGATACTTTGTGATTCATACTTTCTGTTATCCCTCTTGCTGACTAGCCATGTGTATACAGAAATATTCAGTGCAAGGATTTGACTATGAAATGAAGAAGCCTCTTCTTATTGTCCTACTCCATAGGATAGTTGATATATAACATTGTTCTAGAACTTTATTGGGCAAAGAACTAGACATTGATTTTTGTCTTATGTGTAGCGGTCAAGGATGGAGCCAGCTCGATCCAGTCGTTGCCTCAAAACTGCTCTCACAGATCCAAGAGGGAGAATTCTGGGTTGATGAAGAGGAATTTTTCAGGGAATTTGATGAGATTACCATGGGCTTTCCAGTCAATGAGGAAGGACAACTTCAGAGCCTCTCTACAGGTACGGTATGAGAAATATCTTTCTTGTGCAAATAATGTTATGTATTGGGAAAGACTGATTTGAATTGCAAATGCATGCAACTATATCACAATTTCTCAGTCTTTCTCGTTTTTTTAGACCTGTAGGCCTTTCCTTTCCTACTGGGAAGAATAGAGGGAAAAGAGGAATTTGAAGCTTTTTAGATATTTCTCTGAAATCTGGTTGCTTGCTAGTTTTGTGAGAGATTAGTGTTCTCAGTCTAGAAGGCTGTTGTTCTGGACAGCCTTGTAATTTTTATTTTTTGTAATGGGAGATAAACTTCAGATTTCTAGAGTCAGTTTCGTGTTGTAAATATGTCATCAATCTGCTAGTACCAGCTGTGACATTAATTCTCACGTCTCTCAATATTTCCATTATAAATATCTGCTTGGAGAGAGTGTAAGGGCTACAGCAGCATGTTTTCTTGGGCTTGGGAACCTTTGCTATATATCTGTTGTATAAAATTAGGTAGCCTCTGGTGTCTGAAGTCTACACCATGTTTTTCTTATTTTGTCAGGGAAAGTGCTGTATCACTCGCAGAATCTTTTTGGATCCTGGGTGAGAGGCCAGTCTGCCGGTGGCTGCCGTAACAACAGCAGCTTCCCTACCAACCCTAAGTTCTGGCTGAGAGTCTGTGAAAAGAGCGAGGTGTGCATTGCTCTGCTGCAGAAACAAAGGAAATACCATGCTGACTGGGCTGGAAGAATTAAAAATCTGACTCACTTAGCAGAGGAAAATCTATCTTTGACTGAAGGCATGCAGGGGAAGAATTACCAGGCTGTGGGATTGCATGTCTGGAAGGTAATATGGGAGCAACATTTTTCTTTTTGCAAATAGAAGTTTTAAAGCATTACTGAAACATCTGAATTAAATAATTAATTTCCAGTGGCAGTGATTTGATTCAGCTGTTCACACATTTTACATATCTGATTTGCGTTAGAATGATCTCTCAGTGCAGTTGCTGTCTGTAAAAACTATGGACTAGTACTTTCTTCTCATCACTAAGTGCCAAGTAGCAGAACTCTTTGAACTGTTCCACACTAGTGCACAAACTTACCCTGACATTTCAGGCTGATTATGTGATGACACTTTGTAAATTTACCCCTTCTGAACAGTAACTCTTCCTACTGCTCTTTGATGTGCAGCTTATCTGCTGACACTCTGCTCCTTACTTGTTTTCTTTTGTAAATGTATGCATGTTTTAACCATTACTTGATCGTCTTTAGTTTTATTAAAACCTCCTAATTTTTCCTAAACCACCACACATCATTATGCATCTATTCTAGGTGGAGAAGAAACGATTTAATCTTCCAAAGACCCTCTCTACTCCCCCAGTTGTAGGTACTGTCTGCCATTCCTATGACAGAGAAGTGCATGTATGCTGTGACCTTTCGCCTGGGTTTTATCTTGTTGTTCCCAGCACTTTTCTGAAAGATGCAGTAGGGAATTTCTTGCTTCGAGTATTTTCAACAGGAAGGATCTCTCTCAGGTAGGTTTAAACCAGAAAACTTACAGCCGTCGACATAAATATATGAAGTACAGCACTAAGTTTAAATGTTCAAAATGTGGTGAAGGGTTGCGCACAGTACCAAATCACAGTGTTTTTGAATTCATGTAAGTAGTGTTCTGTCTCCTTCAGTTTTACATGAAGCTACTAGAACCTCTTGTTAAAATATCAGTCAGAAGCAGTCAGATGAGTAGCAGCCTGACTGTAAATTGCGACCTCATGTCTTGAGGAAGTGTGTATTTGGTAAAAGAACTGAAGAAGTTTCTGTAGGATGTGTTTCTCAGTATGTGGAAGTTCTTTCTTAATGTATGGAAAAAATGAAGAGGTACCCTGGAAGTTAAAAGCAGCTGTAATTATTGCAATAAGCGACAGAAAAGGGGAGTAGTATAGTATCATGTATGTTGGAAAACACTAACTGATTGCCTGGCATATGACAGTGTTATTGGTGAGCAGTACAGCTTCAAATGTCGGCAGGGGACTTGGATGGCATAATGACCGCAGCTCATAAATTGTGACACAAAATAAATTTTTATAAAAGACTTGGTAAATCTTTTCTTTCTGTTCAACACTGCTTGCTTACTCAACAGAAAATATCAGCAATGGCAGTACAGTAGTTTCTGATAACATATAGCTCTCAACGCTTTAAAGTCAATTACTTGTAAGTAATTCTGTGTTGGCGACCATAGCTTTGAAATAAATACTTAAAAAGACATGATGATTAATTGTGTGGAGTCGGCAAAGTTGTATCTTCTTCCAGTAAACTTGAAAACAATCCAACGTTGTCTAACAGCTTGTGCCTGGTAAGCTACATGTGGAGGCAAATCATGCTGTTGGCAACATGTTTAAAAGCTCTTCAGATTTTTTAATATCCTGATAGCAGACTATCAGCTCACATCTCCTTGGAAAGAAGATGACAAATCACACTGCAAATCCAGAACATGTGTTGATCATTTACTCTTGAATTTGGAAGCAAGGTGGCATCAAGTTCTAGACCAAATAAAGGTCTGCAAGACTGAGGCTAATTTGCTGTGTGGGTGCAAGTTGTGTATTACTTACTGGCAATATATTTAGTTTCTGGAGATATGAAATCTGTAGAACATGTTGGTCTTTCAGTGATGGGGTAGAATTCCTGGTATTGCTGTTGTGTGTAATACTTCCTGGGTGTGAGTCCAGAATGAACAGCCTATTGTAACATCTGTTACAAGTTCTCAATTTGAAAATTGGAAACAGGAACAGATAATATGTATCAAGTTATGCTGAAACATGGTTTCAAATGTTGCACAACTGGTAATGATACTACTTTGTTCATATGGCTGTGCAAAATGTTGCTGAGCTGGATTGAAATAGGATTAACTATACAGAGATCAAGTCAGGTAAAATGGTAGTTTCCTATGATTAAAGACAGTATAAAAAAAGAATGCAGTGTAATCTTTGGACTTACTGAGCTGCTCATATGTACTCCAGAAGACACTGTCAGATGTGTCACTTTTGAATAGGACAAAATAGCACAGGGGTATTGAGTTAACATATGTAAGATATGTTACTTCATGAATGTACAAAAACCTTACCTTGTTTTGGTGCATGGTTTGTATTTGCTGTGTTGTTCTTGTGGAGTTCTGTGAATTATCTAAGAATTTAGTTGTGCAGTTCTCTTTTTCTCCCTACTGAATGTTTGAAGGAATTGTATTCCTGTAAGTTTATGTAATACTAGTTAGTTTTTGTGAACTGGTGTACTAGATTTTGTGAAGACATGCAGGTTTTATACATCTTAGTTTCTTTTATGTCTTGCATTTGATAGTGAACTAAAGCCACCTCCCACAGATGGTACCCTCTGTGAAGAGCTCCCAGCAGGTGAATGGGAGACAGTGCAGCTGCATGGATGCTGGAAAAATGGGCAAAGTGCCGGAGGCAGCAGGAACTTTCCTTCCTTCCATACCAATCCCTGCTTTCCACTCTCAATTCCTGCAGGACCAGGAAAAAGCAGTGTGAAAGTTACCCTCCGTCAGCACTGCCAAGATAGCAAGTGTCGTCCAATAGGTTTCCATATTTTCCAGGTAAGACTTCTGGTCAGTTTGATTGCTCATTTGCCAGGTCTGGGGGTAAGCCTGTTGAGCAGTTCACTGCCATTTGCACTTTGCAAGGGACCTGCCACTTCTTCGAGAAACACAGGCTGATCCTGTGAAGTATTGCCTATGAAGGATATGGAGTAACTCCGTAGTTACATAGTGTAGTAAACCAGATAATTGCCTCCACTGAATCCTTCCAATGTTCTAAATTAATTTTAGAAATTATGAACTCTTTTGAGGATTTGCAAAAATTTCTGTGTCTTAGTGATTGAGGAGCAGACTTTCTGGTAATTCATCATTAAGACTTACTTTCTTCATCTCTAATAACTATTTATTTGTCCATTGGCAAGTTGATGTGGGATCTGCAAACAAGATTAGAATTCAGAAGGGCTGTGATATGTTAAATGGATGATCTGAATGTAAACAAGCTATCATTTGGTGTGGACAAATACACATTCTAAATGTATGTGCCAGTACTCAACTGCATAAACGTAGGAGGGGAAACTTCTGGTTAGGTATATTATAGGGAAAGCTAGCTTTATTTTTTGGAAATGTGCTCAAAAAAAGATGTTGCTTAAGTGGAAATTCTGGAACTGGGCATTGAGAATGATCATGTAGCTTCAAATATACAGTATGTAAAGAAAGACTGGCATTTTCCATGCCTGTAGGAGCATGTTTCATGTCTACTATGAAATTTTAGGGCAGGAGAGAGCACTAGAAAGAGGTGGGGTAGTCTGCTCACCATATCCATGCGGTGAAAACCATGTGCATTAGGCTGCAGCAAAGGAGAGTGAGGTTAGACAGCAGCTTTTGAGCTGTGTGGGTAGTGGGTTGTATAAATTGTTTACAAACACACTAGGAATGATTTATATGTACTCAATATTGCCATCTGGGTTATCTGACTGCCTTCCCATCCTTCTGTGCTGTTACAGAAGAGTGGAGTAGGTAAGGAACATACGATACTATGGCATACTAGGAATTTTACAGTGTGAGACCTGAAATAGATGGCAAGATAGCCATATTTTCATTCTTTTTTGCAGGTGCCTAACAGCAGCTGGAAACCACATACTTCCTCTTTTCTACACTTGGAGCCACTGGTTAGCTGTGTACCTCATTGCTATTCACAGGAAGTAAGCCAGCTTTGCAGACTTCCTGCAGGAAGCTATTTAATTATACCTTCTACCTACTTGCCTGATACAGAAGGCGATTTTACTGTGGTCATAGCAACCAAAATAGACAGGTAAAAATCTGTTGCCTTCTGTTTGCATTTGTAGTATTTTTAATATGTGTATTACAGGATGTCTGGAAACAGTAACTGTAGTAACATGTTCTTTGACAGAAATATATGTATTTTTTAAGTCTTTATTGCTGTTGTGTTTCAAGCACTGTTTTACCACTTTGATCATTGGAAGAATGACTAAAAAAAGCTTTTGTTAGTCTTCTTGCATCAATTGCTGAATAACAGATGTCTACTGCTGGAGAAAATGGCACTAAAGCAACTAATTACCAGCTATATCTGGATGTTAGAATTTATGCTGAAGTTTTACTAAGCTTTTTAATAAACAGGGTTGTTTCAGAGAAAATGCAAGGAGTAGCAGGCCTTATTTCAGATAGCTCCTTCCAATGAGAATAACAACAGGTCTGAATCGGAAGCTGTAGATTCCATAAGATTGTAGTAAGATTCCATGAGGGGAAAGATATGGAGCAAAGCCTGGCATAACAATCTCCTCTTTTTGAAGTGGGGTTAGGATTGATGTTTACAAGATCCCCCAGTGCGTTGTGCAGAAGTAAGTGTGGTTTTGGTTTCCAACAGGAAGCGCATTCACAGCCGGGAGACACTTGGACAAGTATTGCAAGAAGTAAGTGATACATTTTCAATTTCAATTGTTCTAAAGGTGTTACTGAGGCATCCTTGAGGCTTATGTATTAACTAATATTGAGAGTCAAATACTAGTGGACTGGACTTTGAATGTTCTTTCTTACTTGCTGCAAACTGATAATCAGTAAAGCAGTTAATATTTGGGTTTTTGTTTTTCAGCTAGGAAGGTAGCATTTGTTAGCAGCTGACAAAGTTTTGTCTTTTCATACCATTCAGGTATCTGGAAGCTTCTGTATAACTGTTTTATAAAGTCATTATTTATCCTTCAAGTTGTTCCTCACTCTGTACCTCTTCTGTAACTCTGTGAGAAATTGGACTGTTAGTCTTGAGTAGTGGTGCAGTAGTCATACTTGACTTTTGCTTTCAAGAGTGTAAACACTCTCTAGGTATTTGGATATATTTTGATGTATTCATTCTTCATGTTACCATAGACCTGCTAGCCTTAATTATATTATATTCTTCATCTGATTTGCTTTGGTGTTAATTTGGTATTCTATGTATTGTGATCTAGAAATTTTAATGATATTATGTTATAAAGACTTGAGAAAACACAGCAAAAAGAGAAGAAAAGCAAACAGGCAATCTAGAGATTGGGTTTCACCACACTAGAGTTTAGAGGCTTTTTTATTTCTTTACAGCCAGCCCGTACAGTATCCTCTCATTGCAATCCTTCTTTGCATGCAAGCTGTTTGGATCAAGTTAATGCCATATATTTAATATTTTGGTATTTTATTTTGCTTTATTAGGTGTACATGTAATATTGAAGGGTTAGATTTGAATGCTGAGTACCTAATACTTAAGGTGTTTTTACTGGCTGGAGAGGAGAATTATTTTAACAGTTGTTTAGAGATATTTGATTTGGTTGGTGGATCAAAGCAAGTCCTTGATAATACTTTGCTTATTAAGTGAGAGAAGACCATCTAGATACTTTGCCCTTTCCTTTGTAAAGGGAAACTCTTAGCAAAAACCTCTTCACCCAAGATTAGAACTGATTTACTAATTTTCTTAATCTAGGTCATGTTAACCAATGGTTACATTTCGTCCTTAAATGCTAACAAACAGTATGGAATTTGGGTGCTTCACAAAAATGGACAAAGACCTGTATGTGCTTTCCTCATGGTGCTTGTCATTTTAATATTTAGAAGCTGAAGTATATAATGAAGTCCTTTATTGCTACTGTTTTGCAAACAAAACATTGCAGGACCATTATTACAGAAGGAATGTATTCAAAGATACGTTTCTTATATTAGTCCATGAGAACGGTTGGACTTGGGCAAAGGGTTCTCCCTGGCATCAAGGGAACAAACCATTTAGAGTCTTCAGGACATGAAAATTTCAGGAATTTGGAAATGGAAGTTCCAGGTTTCTTATCAGTGGCAGAAATTAATGTCTGAATCTAATCTTAAGCAGCATTTGGCTCTTCTAAAGAAAGTAGGAATTATGAGTTTTAGTTTTTTAAGATATTTCACAGGAGAAGCTTTCATTGTGTCTTTAACTTCTAAATCTTTATTTTCTCTGATCTACATTAATTCTTTATTAAAGTCTTCTCTTTCTTGACAAAAAAGGCTAACTCATGAAATAGATAATTCTTTTTTTTCCTGCACTGTTCATTTTCTTACAGATTTCATTTACAACTGTGATGAAAAGGTAATGTGTAATTCTCCCACTATTATTCTGAGAAACACCAGAAGGCGCAGGAATTCCTCACCTCTTGCTGTTTTCAGTTTTCAGTGGATTAGCAAGAAGAGACTCTTATCCCAGCTGTTTTCACTGGTACCAACTGTAAGGCCTAAGGCAACCTCTTTGTAGAAATACCTCCTTAATCATGTACACTCTGAATATTTGTTCCTCCCATGTTTTTTAGAACCAGCATTGTACAGCAAATCATAATGTACCTCAGTTTTTGAAAAACACAAGTGAAGAATATGTGCATGTTTTAATCCAAGCTACAAGTTTTGGAAGAAAGCCAGGAAATGTATGTGCATAATGAAATAATATTTTTTTTTTTGGGAAAAAAAAATCAAGCTTACAGAGTAACTTCAAGAGACGAAAGGAGTGAACACAGAGGGAAGAAACTGGAGTCTTTTTCAGGTAGGACATACCTCAAGAACCCCAAAATACACTGGAATAGAGAAAGTCCAAGCTTGTATCCTACACTGCCAGTCATGTTGCTGAGCACTTTATCATGGGTCCTTTATCGAACCAAGCAAATGGTGGGTTGAAAAGGAAGATTTCCTTGGTGAGTTTTCCTCTAATGAACACCACAAAGGAAAAAGATAAGACTTGAAAACTTTTGTTTATGGACTGTCACATCAGACTGCTTTTATAAATCTGTAAGAATGTGTTTTATGCAAGATCTTCCCCTCCTCGCTGCCCCCTGTAAGAAATATAATGTTAAAAAGATTTTTCTTAATTTATGGTGGAAAGTATTTCTTATTCAAGGAGGTTTTTTTTAAATGTTATATTTTCTTCAATAAAAATTAAGTAACATTGAAAATTTTAAAATGTCTTTTAATAAAAAGCAAAAACTCTCAATGATTTCAAGTCTGCATTTGTTCTGCAGTAGCAAAGTTTACAGTGTGATGGAGCCCTAGGGTTTTCACCAAGTGGAAGGGCATGATTGGAAATATTTGAGAGGAGAATCAAGTTTCCATTAATTTTATGTCTGAGAAATATGTAAAATTCTACTTCTGCTTTTAACTGCAGCCTACCATCATTTATGCTTGCTCCTCTTGAACATTGAAGATTAAAAGTATCGAAGATGCTTGCAGCTGAATTCTAAGTGGTCAGAACTTTCCACATCTATTGTGGAATAATGAGACAACAAAACACTGTAATAAATCCCTATTGTGCCTGCTTTAAAAAATATTGGCACCTTTGTTTATTTTCTTACTTTCTTGAGTGGCTGTTTCTTTCCCTTCAGATAGGGAATTATTGGAAGAAGGCAAAGCTCATGAAAGAGCCTGTATCTGAGAGTTGTCACAAAGTAGGAATCGGATGCTGAGGAAGTTAAAGAAAAAAAGTGTAAGGATTTCTTAATGGGCTATGATTAAAAGAGGCCCCATTGTGCAATCATTTATGCATGTGTGAAGTTTATACCTTAATATATGGTATAAACTCCTTTATGGGAGTGTGAAGGAAAAGGAGTCAACAATAAGTGCAAGAGGCAAATGCAAAAGGATGTAAGGAAAGACCTTCTGTGAACACAGAGGAGTAACAGCATAATGAAGAAATGTTTATTTACTTTTTTTTTTTTTTAATTCAGGTATTCTTGCAGCATCAGAACAGTTGTGCCATTTTAGCAGTGTGATACCTGACCAAGCACATATTCAGGAAACTCTCAAATCCTACATCTAATTCGTTGCTACCATGAGTGTGAAAATCGATTTGTGTGATAACATATTATTGTGGTCATGGATATACCTATGATTATATGAGCACTCCACAGTAATTTGCTATGCTGAGCCACCTACATTTGAATACAATTGAAATAGTGATATGTGTTTTTAAAGTATCTGCGATTACTGACTGGTTGAAGTGTCTCCGCATTGTAGCATGGTGTAGATTAGCGTGGAATAGCACAGAGTTTATATGGATGTGGCTGCAGTATTGCACCTAAAATGTACTCCAAATTGACTTCCTTTACTCCCTCGGGGAGCTGGAATGTGAATGCCCGAAGGAGGTTGGTAAAGAAGATGAACAATTCAACTCGTGCCATCTGTTCCCCCAGACATACACGGTGCCCTGCAGAAGAAAGGGAAACAGAGTTAGTTGTATACAGTTAAGTTCTGGAAAAAAACCTTAGAACAAAATTCTACTGAGTTCCATGGATACTGTTAATGTATAACAGTTATTTCCCATTTACTTCTATAAGGACAGCAAATGCTTTTGGAGGTGGGGGGGAACATGTATGTAACTGAGAATCTGTACATCTCTAATTATATCAGTCTTTTGGTTTGGGGTTTGGGTATTTTTTGCTCCTACTACACTTTACCCCTCCAGAGCATGAGGTTCTCCCTTTCCATTTGTGCTTCTTGTTCTGTGAAAACCATGAATTACTCCTCAGTTAAGCCATGTTTTAAAAGGCTTCATATGTTTCAGTGTCTTGTCTTTGGTTCTTGAGGAGGGAGGACTGGAGCATTGTTGGGTCCAATTCTGAAGCTAAGAAGAGGGGTGTGATCAGGTTTTCTTCAACAGAAATTAAGGTGACTACATTGGATCCTTGTAGCCATGTATCTCTAATACTGTCCAGGGCAGATATGTAAGTTAAGGGAATGAAACATGGGTGTGTGCAGTGGTGTACAGACTCAGTGACTCATTTTGGCGTATTTTTTTCACAGTGTATTTCAGTATGTGTGTGTGTATGTATATATATATATTCAGGCTAAAAAATAAAATGTACATATTCAGGGTAGATAAATATTCAGATTAGATAAACAGAAAACTACCAAAACAAGTTAAAACAGAAAACTACCAAAACAAGTTAAAAAAGAAAACTTCCTATGCTGGGTTGAAATGGTAACGTAAGTCAGTTGTCTTGATTCATGTAAACTGGTGGACATTTGGTGAGTAAAGGAGGTAAGATACTAAGTTTTGAAAATGGATTTTAGGATTTGCAGCCAATTTTGGCAGATGGTTTTAAAATCTGGTTTTACTATGTTTAATCTGACTCCTTCTTACATTACTTAGTATACTATTTACTTTTTATCTACAACAAATGTATAATAGTATAATCTGTCACAGTAACAAAAAAATCTGAGCTGTTTCCCAGTGGTTTTATTGTTAGATTTTTATACTTTATTTTCCAGTAGATAATGTCAACTTCTTGCTTTGTGCTGCTTTTCTTCATAATCTGTTTATTGGAGAAACTGGTCGTCTAGAGAAGCCCTCTGAGTGATGTTTTATACTGCTTTTCATTTTTCCTACTGCCCCACGTCTTTGAATCACTACCTTTTGTGTTGTAAATAAGGTAAGTCTTACATCATAATGTGCTTTTTTAAAGTTAGATTTTTTTTTTAATTGCTTTATATTCTTCTGATAAGATTGGATTAGCTGGTTTTCTGGAGTTACAAGAAAACATGGTGCCAGACTACTACTGTTGGATTTGGAAGACTGAGCTTTGGTCTCCTGCTTTATCACACATTTTATTCATCTACTTTGACAAGTCAACTTACTTTTGTCTTTGGGTTTCCTGTCTGTAAGGTGAGAATAAATCAATTTTATGATTTGAGAACTTAATGCATTAGGAATTAAGGACCTCAAATACCTTTAGGGTAGGAACCATGCATACACCTAGGAAAAAGCATGATGTCCTGTAGCCATACTCATACTCTGTTTGAATGTACGAAAAAATAAAATGCAAGATAACATATGTGGCTGTTGCAGTACAACTACTGACTTTAAATCTTTGTGTCGTTCTTTTTTTTTTTTATAAAAGTATGTTTTTAAAGTTTTAGAATTCAGAAATAGTGTGTTGGTCTTGCTGCTCGACACAGCAAGCAGGAATACACAAACATCAGGGCATTACCTGCTGAGAAAGGTAAGAATGCCTCTTTGTTCACGAAGTTGCCATCCAAATCAAGGAAATGATTTGGGTTGAACTTCCAAGGGGTTGCCCAGTGCTCAGAGTCATATACAACAGAGTGCAGGTTTGGCAGTACAAGTGTGCCCTGCAAGAAGAAGCAGAGATTTTATTTTTCATGTACAACTGATTTTTTTTTTTTGACTTCTCTCTAATAGATAATACACCATCCTGTGCCTGCAGCCCAGTGTTCGCATGCAGCTCATTCATTTCTTGTTCACATCCAGGCATGACAAACTCTTATATCTTCTATTTGTCATAACGTATTAGGTGTTTGCCTTTGTCTAAGTTATTTTCTGTCGGTACTCCTGAAAGTGTCTTCATGTCTAATCTAGAGGGAGCTTGGATCATTTTGCATACTTGGCAGACTAATCATAACACCTTCCTTTTTGGAAGGATCTGTCAATCCCATCACATGAATTTTGTGCTTAATATATTTGGGACATTCATATCATGCCAATGTGACTGTCAGATGTCTTGCTGCCATGTTAAGCATGTGGGGCTTTTGTGTATGTGTTTTTGTTTTGTCAGGGATGACAGTAGGTTGCTCCAAGCTGCTCTCTTATGTGTGAAAGTTAGCTGGCTTGATGTTCATTAGTCCTCATTTCTTCATCATTCCTTAAAATGCATGTTCAGCTTTAATACTCAGACATCATCCATATTTGACTACTGAGAAGAAAGACTTCAGTTCTCCCTGTGTTTGCTACTTGTGCTGTTAGCCTTTTCCCAAAATTCCTTTTGCATCTGCTAATATAGACTTAGCCTTGGTTCAAAGCACTCAGATTTGTTTTGTGTCTGTGACATGCTACCGCTGTGCTCTATGCAAAGCTAGGATTTACAGAAGCTAATGTCATGTAAATAGTAAATATTAATAGCCTAAAGCTTTAAGAAGCATGGAGGTACGCTCTGTACCTTCTTAATATGAAAACCCAGCAAAGTTGTATTCTTCACGCATTGTCGAGGGACCCCAACAGAAGTAACATTGCTGTACCGCAAAGCCTCGTGAATCACAGCATTTGTATAAGGCAGTTTCTTGCGGTCTTCATAACTGATGAGATGGGAGGGCTCCAGAACAGCCTCTATCTCTCTTTGAACCTTTTCTGCAGAGAAATGAAAATATTTTAACTTCTTCCCTGCCACCTTTTCCAGCAGATTTCTGTATGACTGACTAGGACTGAGAGGAAAGAAAAAATGAATTATATTGCTCTGTTGATTTTAGTTGATCAAGAAAGTGCATACCCCCAAAACACAAGATGATTTCTCATTTAAGACACATCCTACTTGGTGATGACAATAATACAGTCCTATGTTCCAAAAAAAAAAAAAGGATTAAAATTTGAAATCACAGGTCTAATTTATGATATGTTTATAAATACACATCAGAGCTGCTTTTTTAAAGCTTTTCCACTTTGAATGTTAAGAGGAGACTATGAAATGTCTTTAGCTTGTTATTCTGTCTTTGCCATCCCCTTCTACTGTGATAAAACAGTGGCTGCTACCAATACCAATTTGTGCTAGTGTTGCCTCAGTGAACTAATGGGGAAAGCACATTTGTTTCATTTTCTAGATTTAATTCTTGATGTACCACCATTCACAGTTATTGCTAAGGGTGATTTTGATTTATTGCATGTGACTGAGCTAGTACTTAAATCATAATGAACATCATTCATTAATATAATGGTGAATGCAGTATTTTCTGATAATGCTTGTGCTCACCTTGTATTTCTGGGTATTGTATCATATAGAGCAGTGCCCAGAGAAGGGTAGTACTTGTTGTTTCTGTCCCTCCAAGCAAAAGATCAACCACAGTCTGCACCATATTATCTGTATTAAATGTAGAAGTAGGGTCTTCTTTAGTCTGTAGAGTATATTCATAAGAAGATTATGAAGTGGGTAATTTACGACATTTTATCATTCACATAGAAATTGTCATTATTTGATGAAAACAATGAACAGCCCATAAAAAGTTAATCGCTAAACACATAAAGCATGCATATAAAAATTCTGTAGCAGTTCCTTGAACAGCACGTATGTGTAGTAGGCATTGAGGCCAAGGAGAGGGGAAAGTGCAATAAACAGATACTTACTTTTGTTATTTGAGCTAGGTAGAAGTCGATGAGATCCTGTGAAACACCTGTTTTCTGTCTCTCATGAGCTTGGACCTCCTTCATAACTAAATGATGCATGAAGTCATTGTATGCAAACACTTTCTGATGAGGTCCTGGGAGGTGGTGCATAAGCCATGGGAAAGCATCATACATCTGTGATTTTAAATAAAGGGGAAGAAACAAGAGCTCTTCTAAACTGACAACCCAGCTCTGATTTCCTGATAAGTCTGCGAAGTCACTGCTGCACATGGGCTCCTAATTAGGATGAGAGGCAGTAGACACTAGTCAGAAAGATATTAAATGTTGGCAACAGGTTTCCCGGAGTCTGTGTGAAATCTCGTCCTTGGAGACTCGTGAGTTGACCATAGAAGTCCCTAAAAACATTAGGTCTAATTAGACCTGCTTTGAACATGACATTGGATTAGTTGACATGCAGAGGTCCTTTACGTTGTCAATTATTCTACATTTGTAAGAGGAATTATGAAACCTTTACATTGCCCTCTACTTGAACTTAGAAAACTTGTCTGGTATTTGTTGATGAGCTATTAGGAATATGCAGTGGTCAAAATTGTTGTGATCAAATTGTCAATATTCAATAATCAGAATCTCTTTCTTTAATACATAAATTGAAGATTGAAAAGATATAGAAGCTGACTTGACCTCTCAGTCTTAGAAGACTTTCCTCCAGGAGAAACTGGCATGTATATTTTTAAGCAGCTTTGTTTAATAGACTTCAGTCCCTAGGGCTACTGGCAGAGCCTTTGTTTTACTTATGACCTGTGATGAGGAAGGTATTGGCCAGTGCAGACTTCTTCATCCCCATCAGGTAACCAAAATATCAACATCGTATAGTAGTGGATATCAGGTCACAGGGAAGCAGGCGAATGATTTTACTTTTTGGATGCATATCTAATAATGCAACACAAGCTTCTGAAAATGGGTGAATGGGAGTAATTGAAGTGAATCTGCCTCGCAAGCAGATTTTATCAACCTTGATTTTTACTGTGATGTGTTATTTTATTTTTCCTAAGACATCTCTCTATGGAAATGTTAGAGATTCTGGTAGTGTTATGGAATGCTGGTGTGTCAAAATCTGCACAACATAATAGCTAGGCTTTCAAGAACTTAAAAATATTTTTATTCATGTGATGAAATGGTCACTTTATCTTACAGGAAGCTCACATCTTGGTGGTGATATAAATTACATGAGAAGCAAGATATCTTCTGAAAAGAATAGGACTGTAAAGCCTTAGTTCTTTTTAGCTGCACATCTGTATTCTTCAGACTAAGTGAAAATTAATTTTAAAAGTTATTTTCATGTTAAGGTTTAAGAATCTTGCATACATACTACTCTGCAAATGATTACTTGTTTGAAATATGTTATATATTTTGGAAATCAGTGAAAACCAGTAGTGATCTAGAATTTGAATTTAAGGACACCAGGATTGACTGGGGTAAAGGAGGAATAAAAGGCAGTAATGACATATACAAGGTATGTGTTAATTTATTACTGCACAGTGGCTCACGGAACACGGGTATGAAAATGGTAATCATCTTTTAGTTTGTTTCAATTTGTTAAATGCAAATGCACTTTAAGGAGTAAGAACGAGAAAATGAAAATCTTACCCTGCCCCAGATAGTAGCTTGAAAGTAGATCACAGAATAAACAGCTTTGATGAGTTTGCTGAAAGATTCATCATCACTGGAGAAGCGGTGCCCAAAGACAACAGCACAAATTATATTTGCAATAGCCTGGACAATAACAGTGTGGGGGTCGAAAGGTTTGCCTGTGAATACAGGAGGTGTCATGAATATTGATGCACAGTGAGAAAAAAGTGGATCAAACTACTTTTAGATAAATTTCACACAAGTAAACTTTAATAGAATTAGTTTAATACAATTTAACTGTATGGATTGTAAGAGCAGGGCATCTTTGTTTTCAGTCTGCTTTTTACTCTTGTACAGTACAGTGGTTGTCAGTTTTCAGAAGACAAACAGTGGGTCTCTTCCCTTTGACTTGTGGTCTGGGTTGTGTGGAAACACAAGCAATTAATTAGAGCATATGCCTTCAAATCTGGAGACAGGTATTTTAAGTTTGGCCGTTAGAAAAAGAAATCAAACATTTGTCCCCCAACCCCAAACAAAAAAACAAAAAAAACAATTTGAAAATTTTAATTTCTTAGACATGTTGAAATGACTTCTATCATTCTGGTTTTCAAGTACAGCTTAACAGTTCAACTACATGTATTTCCACACACACAGCCCCTCCCCCCCTCGACTGAAAAGGCAAAATCAAAAAGGGTTAAATCCAGAAAAAATGAAATTAAGTATACATTTAAATGACAAGGACAAGCTGTGAATTATACTACTATGTAAAATTTTGGATTATGGATTTCTGACTTCAGTCAGAAATTCTTGTAGTGCTTCTGGGAAAGAGTAAATACAAGTACTGAGTCCGAGGAAGTATTGCAAGAAAGGTAAAGATTTGGGCTGTGTAGGGACTCGAGTCGATGGTTTGTTCATCTTGTACATTTTAAAGGTCTGGGAATACGTTGTTCTCAGAATAGAAATGGGCCATTTTGCTGTGTCTAGTGCAAGGAGAGCTGGAGGGAGAACTTAGGCAACTTCTCTGTGTTTTCACATCAGTGTGGAACACGATGTCCTGAAGGATTTGGCTGTTTGGAATATTTACATTTAATTGCCTTATTTTGACATCATGTTAAAATTCTATTGGTTTCTATTTCAGTCAAACCTTAAAAAGAATTTTTGTTGGACAACTGAATGATACATTCCTCGCATTGGGGTTCTTCCTCTGCCAAATCCTAAAGTCCTGCTGTCCTAGAATGATTCACAGCAGGTCACAAGTTGTGTATTTTATGGGAACAACATAGGGTTTTTCTGTACTCCTGAAATACAGGAATTTTCACCAGCTGTCACCAAGACTGTGTTGATAACAAACATTTTTTCACTGTCCTTTTTTCAAAAAATAATTTCATGTTGCCCGCTGTGCAGACAAAACATTTTTTTGTTTGTTTTTTGAAAGAATGCAGTTAAGCCGGTGAAAGTTCCACTAATATGAAAAACATCCATTACTTGTAAAAATGTATTTTGAAACTTTTCCTTCCCTAATCTACTGTATTTCAGAAGAAGCAGGAAGTGTTAGTTTTCTAGTGAATTTACCTTTTGTGTTTGCAAAGATGCCCACGAGGTGACAGGCCTCTGCTTGAATTTGGTGCTCCAAATTGTTCTTACCGAGTGCCAGAGTTCTTATAATGGTCATGCCAAAGCGTCTCTGTTGCTTCCAGGTATGCCCACTTGTCAAAAAAATACCTGAAGAACACAGAAACATTAATTTCATTGCTGGGAAGGGAAATCCTTTCTTTTGCAGGAGGCAAAATTTGATTTGGGTTATATCTGAGTTTCGACACTGACTTGTGGTTTCTACATTAGGTTTTTATGACTGCCAGGTTGCTTGTAAATGTGAGCCTGGAAGATGAGTGGTAGTCAGTTTTGGTAAGTACAGATCAGCTTTGTCTGTAGATGTGTTTTGGTTTAGAAGTGATACAGCTGAAAGGCGACTTTGCTAAGTAAATATTCCTTTGAAACTGTCGGAAAGAAAAAAGTCAGTAGCATGCTTTATAAGAGGAGAAATTTTTTTTTCCTTTTCTTACTATGCTAGGTCTGCATAGAGCTTTTTTACTTTGTAAGTCCTGTGATGTACTTGTATAGCAGTAACTTATGAACACGTGCATGTATAGGAAAGCTTCTTTATTCTTTACATCTTGTTTGTATTTCAGTATTTTGGAACATCTTGTACCTTTCTCACCCATCATATCCCTGTAGAACGGGGTGAGAGGTCTTCCGGAAACTTCCTCGGAATGGGTGATGATGCCATCTTTTACTGCTTTGTACCCATTAAGTACTACCATAGGTGTCTGTCCCATCCACAATGTGTAGATGCTTCCATAGATGTTGGTTAACTGAAGAGTTAATAACAGTAAATTAATAAATATAAACAAGGAATGCATACATTTAAGTACTTATTTTAAGAGTTTTCTGTAATTGGAACTAAGCCCATTTGCCCTTATTGAGTTGAATTACAGGTTTCAGAAAAAAATTTACTGTTCTGTTGTGAATTGCTTTGGGAATAGAAGATAATTGTGCTTTATGGAATAAAGACAGAGGACATCTCTCAGGAGACAACCTCTGAAAATTTCACAGAAAGAGAAACAGAGGTCTTCTCTGACTGCTCGGAATCAAAGAACAAATCAATACAGAGCTTTTCTGTTTATTTTATTAATGAACCTAATGATAGATTTTCTTGCCTCTAACTTCTGAAGAAAGCAAAGAAATTGTTTTGCAATCTTTCCTGTAGCTTCCATGTGTTTTTTCTCATTTTTCTCTATTGTCTTTCTTCAGATCGTGCTTGCATTTTTCCTTAAAATAGTTCCTTTAAAGTTCCTTACTTTAAAAAATAATTTAAATTGGCTTATAAAGCAATCATGCTGTGAACGTAGCAGCAACAAAATTTTCTTGCTTTTTTTTAGTAATAATCTGTTTACTGAAGATAATCTTTTTGCTGTATACAAATAAGAAAAGAAAAGAGTCAGTTTAGAGTATATGTTTGGTTTTCTATTGGAGATGGGACCACGTGTGGCTTGGAGATGTTTCAGTGACACTGGTATCAGGCAAAGGAATTTCTTCTAGAGATGATTTACAGGGCTAGATATCAACACAGAAACAGAGAATGAAACTGTCCATGGACTATCGTGCTATTGATGGTGCTTGGGATAATGTTATCCAAAAGAGAAAGACAATAACAAGGAGTAAAGCAATTATGGTGTTTATTACTCTGAAATATTTTTAATAGCGCAGTGTCCTTGTATTCTTTATCGAGCTTGCGTTTAAAAAGAAAAAGAAATCTAAATTTAGACTGTTCCTATACAAAATACAAGTCAAGTTAAAATAGATTCAGACTGACTTTCCAACCACAGTGATAAATACCTTAGTGAGAGTTTCTCGACGAAGTCTGAAGTCCAGCAGCCACAAGTTTCCAATGATGGGGAGGGGAACTGGTCCTGGAGGAAGCTGGGTGCGCATCCACTGCAGCTTTAGGAACTGCAAAATCAGAAGACACACTACTAGAGCTATAAAAACCTCTGCAATCCCCAACATCTTATTAAAAATTGTCAATATAAGACTTCCTGTGAAAGTTTGGAGTTGCACAGGTGAGTTTGCTGCTTCTGAAGTTAAACTTTTTTTGTAAAGAGCCTGTCTGCATTAGCCCTCTCTCTTTTTCTGACAATTACAGTTTTCCCAAGCTGAAGTCCTTAGAAAACTGAAATACGTGATCCTTTGCAGTTAGCCAAAGTCACGCCTACTCTTTTGTATGATCTGTCATTATGAGCCGTTTCTTTTTTCACTCAGATCCAGTATCGATACTAAGAAGGAAACAAAATTCTAAGTGCTAATTATTGAACAGTTATCCAAGGATATAAAGGGTATAATGGTAAGACCTCATGCAGGTTTTTGTAGTTAAACATTAAAATACCAAGGATATGTGACTTAGTACCTTTCTGAAATAATACAATTCTTTTGTAGAAGAAGAAACATCTACACAATACCTGTTGGTTATGCTACGGTCTCTGAGGTGAAAAAGAATTGAATTAGTTCAGCTTAAAGCTAAATTAATGTGGGGTTTTTGTTTCATTTTTAAAAAGTATAATTTAAGTATTAGAATATCTACTTTCCCCTTTTATACTATTCTAGGAACACAATGTGGAACACAAATGAGACCTTGTTCAGAGCATTGTATGGTGTTGTCTGAATTCATTTTATTTCTCATGATAAGAATTCAAATTTGCAGTTGCAAATTTTGGTCGTGAAAAAATGCACAGCTTCTATTTGCTCTGTGGAAAATAACCAATAAACTGAAGAAAGAGGTGAAACTTTTTATTGATTTGTGGACCCCACAAGCTTTCCTGGAAGTGTTTGTACCAATATGTAGCAAATTTTAACTTAAGAGACTTACTTCTCTGTTAGTTGCTAACCTTGGTATAATCTATGGACTACAGTATATTGCTTTGAAAGTCTGGGTAATCTCCACCATTGGAAGGCAAATAGAAATGGCATAATTCTGGTGGTTTGGGGCAAGATGGGATTTAGGTAATCTCTTAATCTTCCTTTCAGATTTATTTTTTTTTTTTAAATTCGTTATAATTGTTATTCATTTGGGACAGGATTTCAGACTTCATCTTCCATTTTACCTACTCCTGTTTGGATGGTGAAGTCTGTTTTCTCCTTGCTTTCGATGTACAAATTGGACAGCTTGCTGATTCAGAAGCAAAACAAGTTGTAGCAGTGAAACTGGAGTTGACTTAGAGTGCCTCTGTCTGCTAAGTGAACTGTCAGGAACCATCTCATTTGGAATTTAGGAGACAAAAGAAAAACGATATATGATTCTTAAATATGTGGGACTTCCTAGGTTGAGTCATATTAGTGTGTATGGTGCTTCAGAATTTAGCCCTAAAAATCATCTTAAAGGTGCCCTGTTTGGTTATTTGTTGCCCTGTGGTTTTCTATGAATTCTGAATTTGTATGGAGTTTTCTGGGTTTTTTTGCTGCTGTTGTTGTTATTATTGGCCGATATATTAAATTGGAGTTTTCAACACTTTGATCAAGAACTCAGCTAATGTTCTGTGTGCAAGTATATATAGGAGATTAAGGGATTCTGTACAATTGTATAAGTTGCCCGTCTTAAAATTTTATCATCATTTCTCTGAGCAGGCTTGCTTGAATTTTCCAGTCTGCAGTTTTCTCCTCAAAACTTTTCAGCAAAATCAAGGATATTGATTGGCATCAGTGTATGCTATGATCATGAAATATAAAGATTAAGTGCTGTGCATGGGCTTCTTGAGAATTCCGGTAAATTCCCTGAAACTTCAAGCAACCATCTGAGTGATGCGGGTATGGACGCTCCTTTCAATTAGTTTTTGAATGAGTTTGATTTTTTTTTTTGGTGAGTTAATAAAGGAAAATTTGTAAAGTACAATCTTGCATTTTTCAGTCTTGAAAAACGTGTAGATGAGCATTTGTCTTTTTTGTGTTAGTGACTTTTATTAATTTCAGATTCAAACATGAACTATAAGGCAGCTTCAGAAGGCTGCAGAGCAGCAGCGGCATTACAGCGTTTGCTTGCTCTACTTTTCTGAGCAGCCACCACTCGACTTCTCTCTGCAGTACCATGCAGCTCTTCTATTTTAGTGGGCTGCATGTGCTGATGCTCTCCAGAAAGTGTAGAACTATCAGAGGGCAAGGAGAGTGCCTTTTTTATCTGTTCATCTAGGTTTTGAGGTAAGAAGTGGAAACAGAAGAGGTTAAGTAGCATCATTTTCAGTAGCATGGTTCTATGAATCTTATGCTTGACAAGTTAAATGGGGAAAAAAACTGAGATTAATTAATTTAAAATTAAATGTCTCCTATGGTTTTATCAGCCAATTCTGACAGTTCTAGGATAACTAGACTGCTATTGAGCAGTCATTTATCCACTCAGTTTTGTAGGTTTTGGTGGTATTTGAAACTTTAAAATGAGTTATTTGCTGAAATCCTCTAAATAACTTGACTTGCAGCTTGTGTGCACCAGAACTTAATTTTTTCATGTCATTGCTCACAACGTTGCAGCCAATGTTGATTGGTCTTGCTGCTTCCACTGTGACTCTTTCCTTCTGCCTGTGGTCTGCTGTCCTAGACCTTTCTGCAGGGTCAGGCTGGTCCTGCTGCGTACAGCTGGGCCTGACAAGAGGCTTAGTGTGAGCCTGGCCTTTTGGACACTGGGCAGTGTGTTTTCTTACTGCTAGCTGAGAGCTGTGGTCATGCTGAAGTAGGGTGAAGGAAAGTTACTTCAGAAAAGCTTAGGCTAAAGTTTACAAGGAAAGGAAAAGCAAGAAAGCTGGTTTAGCATAATGCAGTATTCCTTATTTTAATATTTTCAGTATATGTGAGCAGTAGCTCTTCACATAAGTGTTGCTTGCTCTTCTCTGGCACAAATACAATTGCAGGACCTCACCAGTCAAGATGACAGATGTTAAATTTGGTTGTACAGATAAGCAAATGCAATTTTGTGATGAAGATTTTAGGACATAGGAGTGAACTCCTATGCAACAACTGCATTGGACAGGGAAAGAACGTCTTCAGAAAGGTGTGAAGCAAACAAATGATGAGTGTGATGTGCTGGAGGTGGCAAAGGTTCCTGGTACACCTCTGCCCAGGCTGTGTGCCACCTGCTAGGCCATAAATACCAGAGTTCATTTTTTTTACCGTTGTAGAGACAGGCTCAGTGTGTATTGGAAAACACTGACTGGTTCCATGCTGTGCATGTATTAGTTGGCATGGTAGGGTGTGTGTGCTGCCTGGCCTGATGTCAAGCTAAACAGAGCAGACAATTGCAGAACAGGCTTTTTTCGTGTTTCCCCCTCCCCCCTTCTTTTTTCCTTTTGTTTGTTTGGTTTTTGTTCGGTTTTGTTTGTTTGTTTGTTTATTTTTCTTTTGTTCTTTTTTTTTTGTTTCCTTCCAGTGGAGACATTAACTAAGAATTAGGATTTCTCAAATTAGCTTTTCCTTCCTTCTGTG